>PISX010030650.1:0-18470 GCA_004024625.1 Mellivora capensis | reverse complement strand
TTTTGAAAATATAAACTCTCATGCACAACATCCCCCAATACACCAACGTAATCAATCAGTTCGGTGAAAAGAAGTCAGGCTTCTGATTAATCACTTGCAGTAAAGCTCTTCACTTTCTTATCACATTCTGATGACAGAGGCAGCCAGAGGTGAAGGTATTTCCTGTGACTCATCATTCCCAAAAAGATAGGAATTGTGGGTTGTTCTACTAATTTTATTATAACAACACACTCCTTAAACTAAGAAAAATAAAAGAGTCCTTAGGATCAAAAAAGTTGGAAAATCTAGACAAGAATTTTGAAGGGGCGGGGGGTGGGAGGTTGGGGGAGCCTAGTGGTGGGTATTATGGAGGGCACACATTCCATGGAGCACTGGGTGTGGTGTAAAACTATGAATTCTGTTACGCTGAAAAGAAATAAAAAAAATATATTTAAAAAAATCTAGATTTGCAACTTAAAAAAAAAAAAAGACCATGGGATCTTTGGGAATTCCCCTGAACATCAGTAAATGTTATTTTTAATTCAGTGATCAATTATTGACTTCTAAAATTTGTTAGCCTTTATAAACATTATCTCATTAGATTCTAAATAATCCCATTATCTCCAATTTTACAAATGAAAATAAAAATAAATGGAAGATAACAGAATTCAAGGTCACATCCTTAAGAAATCGCAGAACTGGACCTCCACATTCATCCCTCACCCCAGAATTATCCCTGAAATATTTGATTAGAGATTGTTCTTTTCAGTGAAGATCAGAGAAGTTGGATAAGGAGAAAGAGAACCAAAGAAGAGCCTGCAGTGGAGCAGGTGGAAGTGAAGAGAGGTGAAGAATGGGAGAAACTGAGGACTATAAACCTTGCTCCACACAGGTCCTACTGGAAGAATCACATGGCTGTTAAGATAGCACAGAATCCACTGTTCTCATCAAATCTTGCCCTCTCACCTTGATCCAGATTCCACAAGAAGACAGAGCTCTTGCCAAAGGCTGAAATTGTTTATTTCTTTTCCAAAGGAATTTTCCAGGTGGATTCTACTGCTTTCCAAGATGGGACCCTTGGGCCACAAAATGGGCTGTCCACTCAGAGTAAGAGAGATGCCAACAACTGGAGATCCTCTTAAATGTGTTATTGTTAAGGGCAGAGATAATAGGAGAAAAGACAATTAGAGGGAGAAAACCCTCTAGGTACTTGTTCTCTGGAGTCATGGCTGTCATGGAGATTTTGTCCCTGCTAATTTCATGTCCCATTTTGCCATTCCCTTGCTGGATCCATTCCCCGCTTCTGTCCTAGTCCAATCATTTTCCTTTTTTTGGTATGTCTCAACTTCATCAATGTATTGTAGTTTCAATAGTACAGATTTTTTAATTCCTTGGTTAAATTTCTTCTTAAATATTTTTATTTTTTTAATGTCATTGTGATGGTCAAATATATTTTACTTTTTTTTCAGGTGTTGCATTCTTAGTTTGTAGAAATACAACTTGCTTCCATATGTTGATTTTTATATATTGCAACTGTACTGACTTTGTTAATTAGTTCCAACAGATTTTTTACTTGATTGTTTATTACTTTCTAAATATAATGATATATCATTCACTGTAAAGATAATTTTCCTTTTTCCTTTTTTATTTTGATGACTTTTAATTCTTTATCTTGGCTAATTGCTCTAGCTAGGACTTCCAGTACTATGTTTAGTAAGAGTGGTGAGAATGGGCAGTCTTGTCTTGCTCTTGATCTTAGAGGAAAATATGTTAACTTTTCACTGTTTAATGTAATGTTACTTGTGGGTTTCTCAATTATGGCCTTTATTATGTTGAAGTCCATTCCTTCTATATCCAATTTGTTGATAATTTCAATTAAGAAAGGATATTGTCAATAAATGGTGCTGGGAAAATTGGACAGCTATATGTAGAAGAATGAATCTTGACCATTCTCTTACACTGTACACAAAGATAAACTTGAAATGGATAAACGACCTCAACATGAGACAGGAATCCATCAGAATCCTAGAGGAGAACATAGGCAGTAACCTCATCGATATCAGCCACAGCAACTTCTTTCAAGATATGTCTCCAAAGGCAAAGGAAACAAAAGCAAAAATGAACTTTTGGGACTTCATCAAGATCAAAAGCTTCTGCACAGCAAGGGAAACAGTCAGCAAAACAAAGAGGCAACCCACAGAATGAGAGAAGATATTTGTAAATGACAGTACAGACAAAAGGTTGATATCCAGGATCTATAAAGAACTTCTCAAACTCAACACACACAAAACAGATAATCATATCAAAAAATGGGCAGAAGATATGAACAGACACTCCTCCAATGAAGACATACAAATGGCTGTCAGACACATGAAAAAATGTTCCTCATCACTAGCCATCAGGGAGATTCAAATTAAAACCACATTGAGATACCACCTCACACCACTTAGAATGGCAAAATTAGCAAGACAGGAAACAACGTGTGTTGGAGAAGATGTGGAAAAAGGGGAACCCTCTTACACTGTTGGTGGGAATGCAAGTTGGTGCAGCCACTCTGGAGAACAATGTGGAGATTCCTTAAGAAATTAAAAATAGAGCTTCCCTATGACTCTGCAATTACACTGCCGGGTATTTACCCCAAAGATACAGATGTGGTGAAAAGAAGGGTCATCTGTACCCCAATGTTTATAGCAGCAATGGCCATGGTCACCAAACTGTGGAAAGAACCAGGATGCCCTTCAATGGACGAATGGATAAGGAAGATGTGGTCCATATACACTATGGAGTATTGTGCCTCCATCAGAAAGGATGAATACCCAACTCTTGTATCAACATGGACGGGACTGGAAGAGATTATGCTGAGTGAAATAAGTCAAGCAGAGAGAGTCAATTATCATATGGTTTCACTTATTTGTGGAGCATAACAAATAACATGGAGGACATGGGGAGATGGAGAGGAGAAGGGAGTTGAGGGAAATTGGAAGGGGAGATGAACCATGAGACACTATGGACTCTGAAAAACAACCTGAGGGCTTTTGAAGGGGAGTGGGGTGGGAGGTTGGGGGAGCCAGGTGGAGTGTATTATGGAGGGCACGCATTGCATGGAGCACTGGGTGTGGTGCAAAAACTATGAATTCTGTTATGCTGAAAAGAAATTTAAAAATTAAAAAAAAAAAGAAAAGTTAAAATGACACACACACACACACACACAAAAGAAAGGATATTATACTTTTCAATAGCTTTTCCTGCATTTATTGAGATGATATAATTTTTATCTTTTATTACACTAACATGGGGCATCACATTTATGATTTTGTGTATGTTGAACTATCCTTGCATCTCAAGGATAATATTCACTTAATCATGGTGTATGGTCTTTTAACGTGTTGTTTATTTAGGCTTGCTGATATTCTATCATGAATTTTTGCATCTGTGTTGATCAGGGATGTTGGTCTATAATTTTCAGGTAGTATCATTATCTCTCTTTGGTGTCAGGGTAATGCTGGCATCATAAAATGCGGTTTAGGGCCCAAGCTAGAGTTAGTCTTTTTTTCTTAGTCTAGCTAAATATTTGTCATTTTATTTTCCCTTTTAAAAAATCCAGCTTTTTGCTTTGATTTTTTTCTATTACTTTTCTGACTTTATTCCATTTATTTCCACTCTGATCTTTGTTATTTCCTTTCTTCTGCTTACTTTGGCTATGTCTGTACTTCTTTTCCTAGTTCCATGAGGTAAAATGTTAGGTTGTTTATTTGAAAGCTTTAAGTTTTCTTTTCTTATTTTAAATAAATTTTTATTTTATTTATTTGACAGAGAGAGCACAAGCAGGGGGAGAACCATGGAGAGAGAGAGAAGCAGGCTCCCTGCTGAGCAAGGATCCTGTAGCTGGACTCAATCCCAGGACCCTGGGATTATTACTTGAACTGAAGGTAGATGCTTAACAGAATGAGCCACCCAAGCACCCCTTGAAATCTTTGTTTTCTTAGTATATGTAGTTATCCCTGCAACTTACCTCTCAGAATTGCTTTTGTAGAATCCCATAGGTTTTCCTTTGTTGTGTTGCCATTTTCATTGTTTGGAGATTTTTTTTTTATTGCTTTTTTAATTCTTCTTTGACACTTGGTTTCTTCAGGAATGTGTTGTTTAGTTTTTACTTGCTTGTCAATTTTCCAGCTTTTCTCTTGTTTATTCCTAGTTTCATAACAATGTGGTTGGGAAAGATACTTGGGATGATTTCAGTCTTCTTGAATTTGTGAAGACTTGGTTTGTGTCCTATCATATGATTTATTCTGAAGAATTTTCAGTGTGCACTTAAGAAGACTGTGTTTTGGAGGGACAAGATGGCAGGGAACTAGGAGGAGGTGCCATTTCAACCTGTACCCTAAAGTGAGCTGATTACCTACCAAAGAACTCCGATCACCCATGAAATCAGCCTGAGATTAGAATCATACACATCTGGATCTCTACGGGGACAGAAGACACCAGTGGGCAGGTAAAGTGGAGTGGGAACGTCGGACTGGTATTGAAAGATAAATAAAAGGGAGAGGGAGCCACCAGAAGTGACCCATTAGAAAGTAATACCCCAATACGAGAGTGCCCTATGTCTGGGGACGAGCATTAACTTGGGAGTCTGGTTAAAAGCACTCAAAAAGAGCAAAGGATCATGGGGGAAAATTGTGAAAATTGGGGCAGTTAGGGACAGGGTCTTAAGTCCCCAGAATGAGGATATCACCCCTGGCACTGAGCCAGAGACACATAGACCAGTGGAACAGAGTAGAGAGCCCAGATATGGACCCTCAACTCTTTGGTCAAATAATCTTCGAAAAAGCAGGAAAAAATATATAGTGTAAAAAAGACAGTCTCTTCAATAAATGGTGCTGGGAAAATTGGACAGCTATATGTAGAAGAATGAAACTCGACCATTCTCTTACGCTGTACACAAAGATAAACTCGAAATGGATAAAGGACCTCAATGTGAGACAGGAATCCATCAGAATCCTATAGGAGAACATAGGCAGTAACCTCTTCGATATCAGCCACAGCATCATCTTTCAAGATATGTCTCCAAAGGATGCAACATGGGGGGTTAGGGGAGTATGAAAAGAAGAAAAGAAACAAGATGGAATTGGGAGGGAGACAAACCATAAGTGACTCTTAATCTCACAAAACAAACTGAGGGTTGCTGGGGGGAGGGGGGTTGGGAAAGGGGGGTGGGTTAATGGACATTGGGGAGGGTATGTGCTATGGTTAGTGCTGTGAAGTGTGTAAACCTGGCAATTCACAGACATGTACCCCTGGGGATAAAAATACTTTATATATTTATAAAAAATTTAAAAAAAGATATGTCTCCAAAGGCAAAGGAAACAAAAGCAAAAATGAACATTTGGGACTTCATCAAGATCAAAAGCTTCTGCACAGCAAGGGAAACAGTCAGCAAAACAAAGAGGTAACCCACGGAATGGGAGAAGATATTTGCAAATGACAGTACAGACAAAAAGTTGATATCCAGGATCTATAAAGAACTTCTCAAACTCAACACACACAAAACAGATAATCCTATCAAAAAATGGGCAGAAGATATGAACAGACACTTCTCCAATGAAGACATACAAATGGCTATCAGACACATGAAAAAATGTTCCTCATCACTAGCCATCAGGGAGATTCAAATTAAAACCACATTAAGATACCACCTCACACCAGTTAGAATGGCCAAAATTAGCAAGACAGGAAACAACGTGTGTTGGAGAGGATGTGGAGAAAGGGGAACCCTCTTACACTGTTGGTGGGAATGCAAGTTGGTGCAGCCACTCTGGAGAACAGTGTGGAGCTTCCTTAACAAATTAAAAATGGAGCTTCCCCATGACCCTGCAATTACACTACTGGGTATTTACCTCAAAGATACAGATGTGTTGAAAAGAAGGGCCATCTGTACCCCAATGTTTATAGCAGCAATAGCCATGGTCGCCAAACTGTGGAAAGAACCAAGATGCCCTTCAATGGACGAATGGTTAAGGAAGATGTGGTCCATATACACTATGGAGTATTATGCCTCCATCAGAAAGGATGAATACCCGACTTTTGTAGCAACATGGATGGGACTGGAAGAGATTATGCTGAGTGAAATAAGTCAAGCAGAGAGAGTCAATTATCATATGGTTTCACTTACTTGTGGAGCAGAACAAATAACATGGAGGACATGGGGAGATGGAGAGGAGAAGGGACTTGAGGGAAATTGGAGGGGGAAATGAACCATGAGAGACTATGGACTCTGAAAAACAACCTGAGGGTTTTGAAGGGGCGGTGGGGGAGGTTGGGGGATCCAGGTGGTGGGTATTATGGAGGGCACGCATTGCATGGAGCACTGGGTGTGGTGCAAAAACTATGAATTCTGTTACGCTGAAAAGAAAAAAAAAATCAGTTTTTAGCTGATAGCAACTTAACTCTAGTGTCATACAAAGAGCTAATTGTTTACTTCCTCCTTTAATATTTCTGCTATCACAGTTTACTTCTTTTTATGTCGTGTTTATGTTTTTTAAATATTTACTTATTTAGACAGTGAGAAGTGAGAGAGCACAAGAAGGGTATGGCAGAGGTAGAGGGAGAAGCTGGCTCCCACTGAGCAGGGAGCCCTATGAAAGGGCGCTCAATCCCAGAACCCCAGGTCATGACCTCGGCCAAACGCAGAGGCTTAACCGACTGAGCCACCAAGGCACCACTATGTTGTAGGTTTATTAACAAACTACAGTAGCTGTACTACAGTTATACTATAATTAAGTGGTTAAAACTCTATCCTATACAGAAATAACCCTCTAAATTTGGCTGTATATTTACCTTTACCAGTGCGCTATTTTCATTTGCTTTCAGGTTACATATTTTCAGTTCAGCTCAAGGATCCCCTTTCATCATTCCTTGCTGGGAAAGTCTAATGGTGATTAATACCCTCAGCTTTTATTTGTCTGGGAAACTCTTTATGTCTCCTTCCTATCCAAAGGATAACTTTGGCAGACAGAGGTTCTCAGCTGGAATTTTATCCCTAACACTATTTATATGTCATTCCACTGTCTCCTGGCCTAAGGGTATCTGCCATGATGTCCATTGATAGCCTAATGGGGGTTCCTTTGTAGTTTATAATCTTTTTTTCCACAAGTTGCTTTTAGGACTCTTTCTTTTTCTTTAATTTTTGGCATTTTCATCTTAATATGCCATGGAGTAGGTTGTTTTGCAATGAGATAATGTGGCAGTCTATTAGTTTCATTAACTTGGATGGTCATGTACTTCCTAGATTTGGGAAGTTCTCAGCTATTATATCTTTAAATAGACCTTCTCCTCACCTCTCTTTTTCTAACTCCAATTATTCTAAAATCAAATGTTTCATGGTTCCCATGGGCTTTCTTGCACTCTTTTATTCTTTTTCTTTTCTTGTTGTCTGGCTGGGTTATGTCAAAGTTCCTTCACTCTGGTTGGAGGATAAAGATGGCAGAGAAGTAGCAGGCTGAGATGACTTCAGGTAGCAGATCAGCTAGATAGTTTATCAAGCCATTCTGAACACCTACAAATCCAACAGGAGATCGAAGAGAAGAGCAGAAGTTCTAGAAACAGAAAATCAACCACTTTCTGAAAGGTAGGATAATGGAAGTGAATCCAAAGTGATCGGAAGATAGAGTGTGGGGGGAGGGGCCAGCTCCCAGCAAGCGGCAGAGCAACAGAGCACAAAATCAGAACTTTTGAAAGTGCTGCATTAAGGGACATCATTCCAGAGGCTAAGCCGGGGTGAAGCCCACGCGAGGACAGCATAGTCTCAGGTCCTGTGGGGGTCACCAAAGAATCGGGGGTGTCTGAGTGTCACAGAGCTCACAGGTATTAGAGCAGGGAAGCAGGCTACAGAGATGGAGCTGAGGAGTGAGCTCTCAACTTGGGGTTACCTTAAATTGTGATCTGTGGCACAGCCCACTGCTCTGTGAGCAAAGACCCCACAAGATCTGTGGAGACCCTCCTGGAAGAGCACAGGGATCTGTGGGGTTTGGTGACTCCAGGTGTGGCTGTGTGCTGGAGACAGAGACACTGGGTCACCCAGAGACAGAGAGGCTGGGTGAGTTCAGAGCGCGGCCGGAGGCCAGGGAGATGGGAGTGATTGAGTGCTTTTCTCCAAGGGAGCACTGAGGAGTGGGCCCCTGAGCTCTCGGCTCCTCTGGGCAGGAGACTGGGAGGCCGCCATTTTCATTGCAATCCTCCAGAACTCTACAGAAAGCTTTCAGGGAACAAAAGCTCCCGAAAGTGAACCCAAGCAGATTACTCAACCTGGCCCCTGGTAAGGGCAGTGCAATTCCGCCTCCAGCAAAAATACTTGAGAATCATTACAACAAGCCCCTCCCCCAGAAGATCAGCAAGAAATTCAGCCAAGACCAAGTTCACTTACCAAGGAGAACAGCGGAATTTCAGAGGAGAGAAAGCAAAGCATGGAATTCATGGCTTTCTCCCCATGACTCTTTAGTCTTGCAAAGTTAATTAAATTTTTTAATTTTTTTTCTTCTGCTAATTTTTTTTAACTTCTACCCTTTCCTCTTTTAACATTTTTAACTAGTTTATCTTAAGAATACCTTTCATTAAAAAAATCTTTTCTGGACCTTCATTATTATAGTCATATTTTATCCTTCATTGTATCTAACTTTATTTTTTTATACACATAGGGTTTTCTCTTCTAAAAAAATTTGAGATACAACTTTTTCTAATAGATCAAAATATACCCTAAATCTAGCACAGGGCTTTCTCTAGTCTCCAGCCTGAGCAAAATCTCTCCACTTTCTTTTTCTTTATTCTCCCAACCAACTTATCAACTCCTTTTTAAAAATTTTTTTTTAAATTGTTTTTCATCTTCATAGTCATATTCCATTCCTTCATTGTGTTTACCCTCATATCTGTTTTTCATTCTTTAAAATTTTGGGAGGGAGTTTCTTCTAAAAGACCAAAATATTCCCAAAATTAAGTGAGTGGGTGACCATGTTCTATTCACCAGTCTAATATATATATACTTTTTTTTTACATTTTCTCTTTTTTGTTGTTGTTTTTTAATTTTTTTTCTGAACTTCTTTTTACCCCCTTTCTTTCCCAGAAGATTAGGGGTCTCTTCTGATTTGGTTAATGCACATTTTCCTGGGGTCATTGCCACCCTTTTAGTATTTTATTTGCTCCTTCAGATATTCTTATTTGGATAAAATGACAAGGTGGAAAAACTCACCACACAAAAAAGAACAATAGGCAGTACCAAAGGCTAGGGACCTAATCAATACAGACATTGGTAATATGTCAGATCTAGAGTTCAGAATATGTTTCTCATGGTGCTAGCTGAGCTCAAAAAAGGCATGGAAGATATTAAAGAAACCCTATCTGGAGAAATAAAAACCCTTTCTGGAGAAATAAAAGAACTAAAATATAACCAAACTGAAATTTAAAAAGCTGGTAATGAAGTGCAATAAAAAATGGAGGCTCTTACTGCTAGGATAAATGAGGCAGAAGAGAGAATTAGTGATATCAAAGAACAAATGACAGAGAATAAAGAAGATGAGCAAAAGAGAGACAAACAACTACAGGATCACAAGGGGAGAATTCAAGAGAAAAGTGATACCATAAAATGAAACAATATTAGAATAATTGGGATTCCAGAAGAAGAAAGAGGGGCATAAGAAGAAAGAAAGAGCATAAAGAATAACACAGAGGAGATGGAGAGAAGAAGGAAATTGGAGGAAATTGGAGGGGGAAACAAACCATGAGAGACTGTGGACTCTGAGGAATTAACTGAGGGTTTGGGAGGGGCGTGGGAGGATGGGTGAGCCTAGTGGTGGGTATTGTGGTGGGCATGTATTGCATGGAGCACTGGGTGTGGTGCATACACAATGAACTCTGGAACACTGAAAAGAAATTTAAAAAATAAAAATTTTTAAAAATGGGTAGAGGAAATTAATAGATATTTCCCCTAGAAGACATCCAAATGACCAACAGGTACATGATAAGGTACCAACATCCCTAATCATCAGGGAAATGCAAATCAAAAGCACAATGAGGTATCAAATCACACCTGTCAGAATGGCTATTATCAAGAAAGAGATAACAACAACAAAATAGAGATAACAACTGGTGGTGAGGTGTGGAATAAGAAGAATACTTGTACACTACTAGTGGAAACATAATATGGTTCAGCCAATATTAAAAACAATATGGATGTTTCCCCCAAAATTAGAGAACTACCTTGGGCTCCCTGCTCAGCAGGGAGCCTACTTCCCCCTCCCTCTGCCTGATCCTCTGCCTACTTGTGATCTCTCTCTCTCTCTGTCAAATAAATAAATAAAATCTGTTAAAAAATAAAATATTAAAAAAAAGGGGGGGGGCGCCTGGGTGGCTCAGTCAGTTGAGTGGCTGCCTTCGGCTCGGGTAATGATCCCAGGGTCCTGGGATCGAGCCCCGCATTGGGCTCCCTGTTCAGCAGGGAGCCTACTTCCCCCTCCCTCTGCCTGCTTCTCTGCCTACTTGTGATATCTATCTATCTATCTCTCTCTCTCTCTCTCTCTCTCTCTCTCTGTCAAATAAATAAATAAATAAATAAAATCTTTAAAAAAAATAAAATATTAGAGAACTACCATGACCCACCAACCCCGCTTCTGGGTATACATTCAACAGAAACAAAAACAGATACCAAAAATATAATCTGCACTCCCATGTTTATTGCAGCATTATTCATAATAGACAAGATATGGAAATTAAAGAATGAGAAAGAAGACATGATATTCACACACAATAGACTATCATTCAACTAGGACAGTGAAATAAATCCTGACATTTGAGACATCATGTTGCACCCTGAGGGCATTATATTAAGTGAGATAAGCCAGAGAAAGACAAATATGTCTTTATAAGATCACTAATATGCAGAATCAAAAAGCCAAACTCCTAGTAACAGAGAGTACAATGGTGGTCAGCAGGGCCAGGGGCCAAGGGAATTGGAGAGATGTTTTTTGAAAAGATACAGTCTTGCAACTGAAAGATGAAGAAATCTGGCAATCTAATGCATAGCATAATGACCATAATCAATAACACTGTGTTACATTCCTCACAGAGGTGCTTCTCCTACTGAAGCCTTCATGGTTCCTTAGAAAGACGTCTCATACATTCTTACACATATTGAAAGAACAATTCTTCAAAGAACATACCTGTGCCTGCATTGGTGGGGGGGACACACATCCTTTATTCATACTGCACTATTTCTTTGGCATGGGATAAGCCTTCACATTCTCTCCAAGAGGTTCAATGATTCTCCTTCTCTCAATCCTGTCCATCTGTAAACTTGTGAAAAATCTGGCAAGGCTTCTAATACATCCTCAATTATAGTCCTTAACTAAATGGAAGAATTGTGTGACTTACCAGAGTTGATACCCTGCCCCCCAAAACACATTAAGAATGCAATGAATCTCCAAGGATAATATGTAATTGTAATGACATCTGTTTTATATCAGTTGGTTCAAGTCTGAGCATCCTGTATATCAGCGGTCAGTGTTGATACACTTTCTGTTCCACATCCCAAACAGATAACAAGGGCCAAAAGTTTTGTGTTCTACTTTCGACAAAGAAAAGTGGCCAGCCTTAAAAACCATGCCTATCACACTATTTCCTCTCTGGATCTTCAGGCTCCCTAGAAACTATCAGCATTAGCATAAGTCTAACCATCTACTCCATAAATTAGATGACCCATACAAAACCATAGGTCTCTATGACATGAAATGTTGAACAAAGACAATAAAGATGTATACCAGCTCTCCATATTTGTTCTTAGTCTGCAAAATTCAGTATTCAGTAACTCTATTATTACAATGAACTTCACACAAGTCTCCCCACACCAAACATGAACAGATGCTTGAAATATCAGAAATGATTTGATAGTATGAAACACTGGCTATATCAGACAGAGTAAATTTTCCTGATTTAATGAGAGAGAGAAGGCTTGAGTCCCAGAATGTCAGATATAGCTATTGGCTGTGATATGTATTTTGAATATCATCTTTTATCAGAAATTCCCACTGAACATTAGGAGGAGGAAACAAAGTCACCAGACTCATGACTGATACTGAAGGGATGATATTCTTCATTCCATTCCTTCTTGTGATTCAAATCACCTCCCGCTTCCTTAGATTACAGTTGGTGGAGACAGGGATGTGATAAAATTTATTAGATGATTAGGCTTGAAAGAGGCCTCAGACGAACATCAATCATCTCAGGCTGTTCTTCCCAGGAGACGCAACCAGGACAACTGTATAGATGTGTTTTGGTTTTTTTTTATTTCTTTTCAGCGTAACAGTATTCATTGTTTTTTTCACCACACCCAGTGCTCCATGCAATACGTGCCCTCCTTAATACCCACCACCTGGCTCCCTAACCTCCCACTCCCCACCCCTTCAAAACCCCTCAGGTTGTTTTTCAGAATCCATAGTCTCTCATGGTTCACCTCCCCTTCCAATTTCCCTCAACTCCCTTCTCCTCTCCATCTCCCCATGTCCTCCATGTTATTTTTTATGCTCCACAAATAAGTGAAACCATGTGATAATTGATAATCATGTCAAAAAATGGGCAGAAGATATGAACAGACACTTCTCCAATGAAGACATACAAATGGCTATCAGGCACATGAAAAAATGTTCATCATCACTAGGCATTAGGGAAATTCAAATTAGAACCATGAGAGACTAAGGACTCTGAAAAACAACCTGAGGGGTTTGGAAGGGGCGGGGGGTGGGAGGTTAGGGGAGCCTGTGGTGGGTTTTAGGGAGGGCACGTATTGCATGGAGCACTAGGTGTGGTCCAAAAACAATGAATAAAAATAAATTTTAAAAAAAGATTTTTAAAAAACCACCACATTGAGATACACCTTACACCAGTTAGAATGGCAAAATTAGCAAGATAGGAAACAACGTGTGTTGGAGAGGATGTGGAGAAAGGGGAGCCCTCTTACACTGTTGGTGGGAATGCAAGTTGGTGCAGCCACATTGGAGAACAGTGTGGAGATTCCTCAAGAAATTAAAAATAGAGCTTCCCTATGACCCTGCAATTGCGCTACTGGGTATTTACCCCAAAGATACAGATGTGGTAAAAAGAAGGGCCATCTGTACCCCAATGTTTATAGCAGCAATGGCCACGGTCGCCAAACTGTGGAAAGAACCAAGATGCCCTTCAACGGATGAATGGATAAGGAAGATGTGGTCCATATACACTATGGAGTATTATGCCTCCATCAGAAAGGATGAATATCCAACTTTTGTAGCAACATGGACAGGACTGGAAGAGATTATGCTAGATGTGTTTATTTTTTTTAATTTTTTATATTATGTTAGTCACCATACAGTACATCACTAGTTTTTTATTGTTTCTACTCAAAGGCACATCACCTCCATTTATTCCCATTATGGTCAGAATACAGAACAAACCGATACCTCTCATGTCTGGATTACACTGCATCAAATATTTGGGAGACAAGGTCTCTATACTCCTGGGGGCCTCTGCAAGGTATCACTCCTTTACAGTCAAAGGTCTGAGATTGAACAGGGCTCCATCTCTGAAGCAAAGAGAAGTAACAAGTTTTTAAACCTTAACATTTTATGAATACTTGTGGATTATTTTAAAGATTTTACTTATTTACTTGAGAGAAAGAGCGCACAAGCAGGAGGAGGTACAGAAGGGGAGGAAGATGCATAAACCCCTGATATGGGGTTCAATCCCAGGACACTAGGATAATAACCTGAGCAGAAGACAGATGCTTAACAGACTCAGACACACAGGTAACCCACTTACAGAATAGTAATAAATGATGAGGCCACTCCTCATGCAGGGTGAATGTAGGTACCTCCAAGACTTAAAGGTATTGAGCTTATGTGGAATCAAGCCAGGTGTCAGTCCATTTGGCATATTATCTGTGTCAAATTAACCTTTTTTACCTAAAGGCAATATGAATTTTGTTAGAGTTCTTCCTGTGCACGTTAGTGGGGGTTAAGGTTTCTGAGAGGAAAAATCTGGACAAGGCCTCAGCAGGACCATCGCTTCTTTTGTAACCTCTTCAAAGCATCTTTGATTTCCTTGTTCCTCAGACTGTAAATCAAGGGATTCAACATCGGAATGACCACAGTGTAGAATACCGATGCAAATCTGTCAAAACTGGAGGAACTTCCAGAGCTAGAACTCAAATAGACAGAGATACTTGAGGTATAGAAGAGGGAAACTGCTGTCAGATGAGAAGCACAGGTGCTGAAAGCCTTGGATCTGCCTTTAGCTGAAGTGATCTTCATGATGGACATAACAATATAGCCATAGGATATCATGATAATCAGGGCATTTATAATCCCAAAGATCATTGCTAATATAGCAATCAACAGTTGCACAAAGAAAGTGTCAGTGCAAGACAAGGCTAACAGTTGGGGCGTGTCACAAAAGAAGTGGTTGATGACATTAGGCCCACAAAAGTGGAGCTGAAACACGGTACACAATTGGGATATAGAAGCAGAGAGTCCAGCCAAATAGGATCCCAGCACCATCTGAATACAGAGGGTGGGTGACATGATGGATGAATAGAGAAGTGGATTGCAAATGGCACTATATCGGTCATAAGCCATAGCTGTCATGAGACAAGACTCACTCAGTCCCATGGTTGCAAAGACAAAGAACTGAACAGCACAACCCACAAAGGTGATAGTCTGCTGCTCTTGGAAAAAGTTGGAGAGCATCTTGGGTGCTATAGAGGTCACATAGCAGATATCTAGGAATGACAGATTACTGAGGAAGAAGTACATGGGTGTGTGGAGGTGAGAGTCTATCCTTATTAAGATGATGAGGAACAGGTTCCAAGTCAGAGTCAAAATGTAGATCAGCAGGAATACAACAAAGAGCACTGCTAGGATTCTGGGAAAATCAGAGAATCCCAAAAGGATGAAATAGGTGATCTGTGTAATATTTCTTCCCCCAATCATTGGCTCACTGCTTCTAAAATCAGGAAAGAGAGAAGAGAACGCACTGCTGACTCAGGTGAGATGACAATATTACAATTCCCATATGTGCTGTTCTTTCCCTCCACTGAGTGCTAGGAAAGACCAATGTCTCACTGCCCTGATGAAAAGACCCAGCTTTTCATTTCAAATTGTCCATAGGTCTGTTTTTAAAGTGCTTCAAAATAATGCTGTATTATATGTTGCCTAATAGAATTGAAATTAAAAATGAATAAAAAGTGCTTTAGGTTCTCAATTATTTCAAAAACTCTCATGAAGTTCAAAGAGATATGTTTGAATTTGAGAACTAAAATAATATGAATGAAGTGATTACTACAGAGATCATTCATTAAAAGTTTTTTAAAACCTCTGATAATTCATTATATAACCACTCAGGTGCCTCGTTAGCGCAGTAGGTAGCGCGTCAGTCTCATTATATAACCACTCATTCACAAGAACATAAGTGGAATGAATCTTAAAACTGAGATAGCCCTTCAGGCCCACATGGCCATCTAGATAATGTTTTGAAATTTCCTCTTTTATCCTTATGAAAAGTAATTTACCCTCTTTGTAATAATTTCACAAATTTTTATATGTATTCAGTTAATATGTCATCTTCTAACTGACCTGGAAAACTATATCATAACTTATCACTCTGATAATATTTTCTTGAGTCACAGTATATGTGCCCAATAAAGTTATGGAACTAGTCTTTTTAGGGAAGTCTTCGTACTAAGTATACCAAAGGGAAGGCAGTACAGATCACTACTGACCCCAACATTTTTTTAAATTTTAGGGTACTTTACTACTGAAGAAACAGCATGAGAACAAATTGAGAACATTAAAGGTTCAGACTTTGGAGTTTTGTCTGATACCCTCTCGCTTTATGAGCTTCTCACAGTAGCTTAAAAATGCTAAGATTGATTTACTCAAAATGAAGTGAGGACATTAAGAGCCCCTGGACAATAAGATTACTAGGACAGTTACAAGAAAATTCAAGATGCTCAGGACACAATTCTGTACACAGTAATTGTTCAATAGGTGTTGGCTATTATTATATTGTATTGCTTACAGATAACCATGAATGATAGCTGTACCCATGGTTAGGAACATCAACAGTGCTACAGTTGTATGGGTTAATCTGAGGAATTTCCTGAGGCATAACTGACCTTGTAGACAGTGAGGAATCATTACCTCTAGGCAGAAGTAGATTCAGACCTCATGATTATGCTGAGTGAAATAAGTCAAGCAGAGAGAGTCAATTATCAAATGGTTTCACTTACTTGTGGAGCATAAGGAATAACACGGAGGACATGAGGAGGTGGAAAGTAGAAGGGAGTTGGGGAAATTGGAGGGAGAGACAAACCATTAGAGACCGTGGAATCTGAGAAACAAACTAAGGGTTTTGGAAGGGAGAGGAGTGGGTGGTTGGATGGGCCCGGTGGTGGGTATTACGGAAGGCATGTATTGCATGGAGCACTGGGTGTGGTGCATAAACAATGAATTCTGGAACACTGAAAAGAAATTTTAAAAATAAATAAAAATTTTTAAAAGAAACAATGTGTATTCCCTAATGATAATTTTTAAAGTAATTAATTAATTAGTTAAAAAACTAAATCTACAGGATTCAAATTCCAAAAAAAAAAAAGCAAATCAAACCACTCGGGGCCATGAAGACACAAAGCACATAAACAATTTTCTATTTAGTTTGCTTGAGTTTGAGTATACTTGGTCAACTGACAACCAGCATCAAACTATGATGACCCTGATGCAAAGGAAAAATAAGTAATTTTAATTACCAAGTACAACATAGCTATATGTCATATGTTTTACTGATACAGTCATCATGTTAGAGCTCATTAACAGATTCATAGTAGATTGCAACTATGGCCTATGCTCCATAACCGCCTGTGCTTCCTTCAGATGAAAGAGTGAATCAATGAGAACAGCTAAGAAATATTTGAAAAAAATCAATAATTAAAAAGACATGAACTTTCAAATATTAAAAAGTATTATGAACCAAGAGAGGCTGTGGACTCTGAGACAAACACACTGAGGGTTTTAGAGGGGAAGGGGGTTGAGAGATGAGTAAATGTGGTGGTGGGTATTAAGAAGGGCACGACTGCATGGAGCACTGGGTGTTGTACATAAACAATGAATTTGGAACACTGCATCAAAAACTAATGATGTAATTTATAGTGACTAACATAACACAATAAAAAAGGAAAGAAAATTACATGTACATTCACATAATAAAGAACCAGAAAAGTAAAAAAAAAAAAAAAGAAAGAAATTAAAAAGTAGTATAAACACTGATCATTTACTCTTCTTTTTTTTAATTTTATTTTTTTCAGTGTTCCAGGATTGATTGTTGATAATTCACTACTCTTACTAAAATAGACATGTGTAAAAAGACCTTAAAGACATTTTAGAAAAATTTAAAGATCAGTAAGAATTTAAATATAATAAAATTAGCATTTTAAGTTGATAAAGGATAAATTTTTCATATGCATTTATATAATCTTGGTATGTGGAAAAAATGTCTGATATCTAACACCAAAAACAGAAACTATAAGAGAATAATACAACAATTTAAAACTTGGTTATGTGACAAAAACCCACCTAAGTAAAATACCCTTGAAATACAATTGATAAGGGAAAAATAGTCACAATACATTAAAAAAGACAATGTAGTAATGCCTTTAATATAAAAGGCATAAATCAGGGAATGGGGCACTCATATTTACTACTGATGAGGGTACAAAATGATTCTACTGTCCCAAAGGAAATTTTTTTGCTTTATAAAATATCTCTGTCTTGGGGTGCCTGGGTGGCCCAGTGGGTTAAAGCCTCTGCTTTCAGCTCAGGTCATGATCCCAGGGTCCTGGGATCGAGCCCCACATCAGGCTCTCTGCTCCACGGAGTGCCTGCTTCCTCCTTTCCTTCCCTGCCTGCCTCTCTTGCCTACTTGTAATCTCTGTCTGTCAAATAAACAAATAAAATCTTTGAAAAAAAAAATAAATAAAATAAAATATCTCTGTCTCTTAGTATCTCTCTGTCTCTTTCTCTTTCTCACACACACACATACAAACACAGGAAACAATTAAAAATGCCTGAAGTAATGAATGGGATGATTCTGGTTTCCTTCTTTAACCCTCTCCGTGTGTGATCAATTTTCAACAATCCCCATATTTATAGAAACAAAAGCTATTAAGATATATAAATCCTTAAAAGCACAGAGTAAGACAGGGAGAGGGGAAGGGGAAATGAAGGGAAGAGAGAATCACAGAGAAAACAGAATTTCAGAATTTCCTGGCTTTTACCTACTGGCTGTGTCACCCTTAGCAAGTTATTAACCCTCTGTGCCTCAGTTGCCTCATCTATAAATGGCACTAATAGTACTCACTACCTCAGAGGGTTACTGCAAAGACTGACTGACATAAAGGGCTTAACAGTAGGGCTCAATAAATGTTA
>PISX010030649.1:0-18462 GCA_004024625.1 Mellivora capensis | reverse complement strand
CCAGGCCCAGACCCAGGTGGAACGTGGTGCATGGCGTGCTTCTTCCAGACAGGCCAACCAGGATAGCTAGTGCCGGAATGCTCCATTCTACAGTCCAGGAGCCTGAGCCTTGGGGAGCAATGTGAGGTCCATTAAGAGAGAGGCGCAGAGACCAGACACCTATCTGGTCTACTGACTCCCTGCCCATGCTCCTGAACTTTTTTTTTTTTTTTAAAGATTTTATCCATTTATTTGTCAGAGAGAGAGAGCGAGCGAGCGTAGGCAGACAGAGTGGCAGGCAGAGGCAGAGGGAGAAGCAGGCCCCCCGCCGAGCAAGGAGCCCGATGTGGGACTCGATCCCAGGACGACGCTGGGATCATGACCTGAGCCGAAGGCAGCCGCTCAACCAACTGAGCCACCCAGGCGTCCCGCTCCTGAACTTCTGAGCGAGCCCTGCTTGGCATGCCCTGGAGCTGAGGTGGGTGGGGGATGTTCCCTGAGGATCCTTTGTTTATCTTTGCCACCTCTCTCCCCAAAGAAAAGGAAGCACCCTGACCAAGAGCAGAAAGCCATAAAGATCCAGGCGTGGTGGCGGGGCACCCTGGTGCGCAGGACCTTGCTGCACGCGGCCCTCAGAGCATGTGTCATTCAGCACTGGTGGAAGCTGTTGCTGGCAAAGCTGCTGGAGAGGAGAAAGCGAGCAGCCCTCGAGTCCTTCTCGCGGCGAGAATGGGCAGTGGTCCAGCTGCAGTCCTGGGTCCGCATGTGGCGCGTCCGCCAGCGTTACTGCCGTCTGCTCCACGCTGTCCGCATCATCCAGGTCTACTGGCGCTGGCATAACTGCCATTCCCGTGGCTTTTTCCAGGGCACCTACGACCTCACGGCATCTCATCTGGGTCTTGAACTTGAGATTTTTTTGGGCTCACAGATTTGTCGGATTACGGACTGCATCCCCTTCCCAATAAAGAACTGATCAGGTCTGCTCCAACTCTGCGTCACCGGGTCTCCGTCAGGCCGGCCCCAGGAGGTCCATGTGTCAGCAGAGGGTCCGGGAAAATGGCGGCAGACACTAGGCCTGGCACAGTCTGCTCCAAGGATGGGACCGAGTTCCTCTGGGGTCCCTGGTGGAGAAGGAGTCTGAGCCTCTGGTGCCGGAGGGCGGGGCCTGGAATCCATGAGCCTCCCCGTCTGTCACAGGGAGGAGACTTGGGGTCGCAGGGCCTCCCACTCAGCCAACTCCAGGGAGACTCCTTCACAGTGTGCTCCATGCACATGGCGCCTCACTCACTCACCTCCCCTCCACTCACGTGTGTCTCTGCCCCATGCTCCCTCAGGGAGACCTTCTTCGACCATCTTATTGAAATGACTTCCCAACCCCGTACTGTACGTTCTAGTACCTGACCCTGCTTTCCTGTTTTCAAAGTCCCCATTGCTACCCAAGCTTATCTTACGTCATTTTCTATTTTCTATTGCCCCCAGTAGAGGGTGAGGTCCAGGAGAGCAAGACTCTGGGTTCAGTGCTGTTCCCGGAACCTAGATCAGTAGGTTCTCTCTTCTCCCTCTCTCCTCTCTCTCCCATACATATGTGTGTGTGTGTGTGTGTGTGTGTGTGTGTATACATATACATGTACACACACATATATATGGGACAAATAGCATATATATATGTATACACACACACTATATATATATATACATACATATATATATATATATATATATATATACACTATTCTACATATTCTACATAATAAGCCATTTTTGTCATCCTTAAGAAAAATCCCTTTCGGGGTTGGGAGAGACTGCCCTTCCCAGGGCCAGCCAGTCCTTAGAGATAGCAAAGGACTCATCCCAGAGCATGCTTTTCATCCGCAACCAATGCAGGGCCATACCTCCTCTTTGTCCTGTACACCCCAGGGGGCATATTCCTCTGCTTTAATAATCCTAAGCCAGGTACCAAGCACCTATATAACTTAGAGGCCACAGAAAATGCTCGAACCAGCCAATCCTACACTGTTTACCCTAGCCTGCCTTGCCTTTCCACTCCAACAAAAGCCATGGGAAAAGCTGTTTTCTCAGCCCTGTCTTCTTCCGCCCGACCACACCTGATGCCTACCCCGTGACCCTGCATGACATGGGGCGACCTCCTCTTTCAGACGTTGGAGTATAACAGATTCTGTGTTCTTGTGCTTCTATTCTGTTGTGGCTGCACCTGACAGACCATCGCATAAAAAGACACAGAACATGAATCTAATTTAAGTACAATTCACGTAACCATTTCTAGATTCACCACATAACCTTAACCATTAACGTAAGACTAACAATTCAGTGGCATTTAGTACCTTCACGGTATTATGCGACGACTATCATCTGTACCAAGTTCTAAAACTTTTTCACCATCCTAAATGAAAACTTTGTGCCCCTGAAGCGATCACTTTTCAGCACCCCGTCCTCCAGCCAATGGCAACCACCAGTCTGCAGTCTGTCTCCACAGATTTCCCTATGGGGCACTTTCGGTATAAATGAAATCATAAAATATTTTGTGTCTGGTTTTACTTAATGTGTTTTGGAGGCTCATCACACTGTAGCATGTATCAGTACTTCATTACTTTTTAAAAAATATTTATTATTTTAGAGGAGGGAGGGAGAGAATCTCAAGCAGATGCCCTATTGAGCGTGGAGCCCAATGTGGGGCTGGATCTCACAACCATGAGATCATGATCTGAGCCAAAATCAAGAGTCGGATGCTTAACCTTACTGAGCAACCCAGGTGCCCTGTGTTCTTTGTTGCTTTTTTATTTTGAAGATTTTATTTATTTGACAGAGCAAGAGCACAAGGAAATGGCAGGCAGAGGGTGAAGGAGAAGCAGGCTCCTGCTGAGCAAGGAGCCCAACACAGAGCTCTATCCCAGGACCCTGGGATCATGACCTGAGCCGAAGGCAGAGGCTTAACCCACTGAGCCACCCAGGTGCCCCTCTTTGTTACTTTTTATGGGTGATTGATATGTTTTGTCTGGCTATACCAGCTTTTGTTTATCCACTCATCTTTTGATAGACATTTGGATTGGGTGCACCTTTTAGCTGCTGTGAATGATGTCACTACAAATATTTAGCATTTACATCATTTTCCATTCCCACCAACGATGTACAGGCTCGTTTCCCTACACTCTTGCTGACACTTGTTATTGTCTTTTTTTTTTTAAAGATTTTATTTATTTATTTGACAGACAGAGATTACAACTAGGCAGAGAGGCAGGCAGACAGAGAGGAAGGAAAGCAGACTCTTTGCTGAGCAGAGAGCCCGACGCGGGGCTCGATCCCAGAACCCTGGGATCATGACCTGAGCCGAAGGCAGAGGCTTTAACCCACTGCGCCACCCAGGCACCCCTGTTATTGTCTTTTTTTTCCAAATTCTAGCCAACTTAGTGGGAAGTGGTACCTCACTGCAGTATGATTTGCACTTCCCTTGTGATGAATGATGTTAGGTATCGTCATGTGCTTTTTGGCCATTTGCACACCTTTAGAGGAACGTCTGTTCAAGTTTTGAAAAGAGACTTTTCATTAGGTTGTAGCTTTCTTCTGTGGTTTCAGTAAATATTTATGTAATGAATGAGTACATGATCCTACCAGACCATGGATTTGTGGTTTCACTATGGGTTACATCCTACTTTCGAGAAACACCTGTCCCACCATCCCTGAATGAATCGCTTAGACAACCATCTTCGAACCGTCATGCCCAATAGACACGTTATTCTAGGACTTCTTGAATTATTATCCCTCCCTGATAACGTTCCCATGTGTGTGAGTGTGTGTGTGTCTGTGTGTGTGTGTGCATGTGTGTGTGTACCAGGTGGTGGAGGGAGGATCTACTGTTGTCTCTTCATTTCAGCTACAGATCCTTCCCTGTTGCTTTTCATCCGTCTATGTGTCTCTGTCTATCCCTCATAATTCCATCTTTCACTATATAATTATCTGTTTATGTCCCTCAGTATCTTTCTCCTTCAGTCCAGCCCTTCCTCTCTACACATTTCATAATGTCATGTCTCCTTGTCTCTGTCTTTTCAATTCACTGGATTTTCTGGATCTGTATGTTTCTGGTAGAGATCATTAATAGTTAACCTGCCAGTCCTCAGACACAGTTCTGCTCTTCTAGACTCTGCTTACTCTTTATCCCTAAGAACTCCACAAAGATGAGAGGGACAGGTCTCATGGAGGGCACCAACATGGTTGCTTCTGGATGATGGAGGCACTTACCTAACCCAGGCTCAGCCTAGGATATGTGCAAGTACTTAGGGGAGTGTCAGATGTTTTATGCCTATGGTTCAGAGATGATCACATGGCACAAGTCAGGCCAGTGAGTCTCCATTCTGGTATGGTTTTGGAACTCCTAGGATTGCCAACTATAAAGATTATGAAACCAGAGCTCTACAGGCACCACATGGAAATAGCTGAGAATGGAGATGACACAGAGGAAAGTAGATCCAACAGGTGCCAGGAGAGAAAGGAAGCTCTGAGAATTGCTTTGGGCCTCTGGATCCAGCCATGCCTGAAGCTACCACTACCTATACTATAGGGATTCATTTTGTGAGACAATCAACCTTCATTTTCACTTAAGTCAGTTTGCTGAGACATATAGCAAGAGAATAGGAGATCTCAATAGATTAATAAACACTTAGATTGAATTTTATGTGAGCTGGTTTTCAGAAAGTGGTTTTCAAAAATTACTTTTTTAATTAGAAACTTGGCAGAAGGTGTGCCTAGGGAATTCTTGACAATAAGTGTGGAATTATCTCTCATTTAATGTGCCCAAAGGACCAGAGCATTCTTGTAATGCTGTGTAGCGTGGTGAAATGGAAAAGTGCTGTGGATTAATGGGTAATTCTTCCAATTCTCTAGAATCAGAATGGCCAGAATATGAATCTAATCATGGATTGGTCACCTATGAGCCAAATGTGGAGTCTTTAATTAGCCTAGTTCAACAAGTCAGCAGGAGGGAGCCATGGGCGACCATCAGCCATTTATGAAACAACTGTATTAGGAATAAATAAAATTGTCCCATCCTTCCCTTGCCCTCTACTCCGCTTACACAAAGTATATGTATGGCAGCCTTCACTTCGAGGATAACCTCTGAGCTCCACCTCCTAAAAAAAACAGGCAGTCGTCCCATGGACATCCTGTTGTATGTGTTGGACCTAGGAGAGAAATAGACCAATGCTTTTAAAACAGTAGCATATGTCACAACCACGTAGAGGGCTCACTAGAGCAGATCCCTGGGCCCCACCCAGCACTTCTGATTCAGTAGAGGGTCCCAAGAATGGGTATCCCTAATAAGTTTCCAGGTGATGCTATGACTTCTGTTCTAGAGACCACTTTGAGCACCACCGGGCGGAGTGTAACTACGTGGTCACTGTGAATGCCAACACAACCAAAGTAACAAACTTCAGGTAAATTGGAAGTTTATTTCTCTTTCCCAAAGAAGTTCCGGAATAGGTGCCCAGGCCCAGATAGAACTTCACAGGGGGAGGAATCCTGGCCCCTTCTAACTTGCTACTTGGCTATATATAGTCTCTAGCCCAAGGTCACTTCATGATCCTGAATGGCTCCTGAGGTTTCTTTTTGTTACTGGTGTTTTTTTTTTTTTAAAGATTTTATTTATTTATTTGACAGGCAGAGAAGGCAGAGAGGCAGGCGGGAAGGGGGGCCCTGAGATCCTGAGATCATGAGATCATGCTGAGCTGAAGGCAGAGGCTTTACTCCGCTGAGCCACCCAGGTGCCCCTCTTTTTGTTATTGTTGTTTTGTATTTTAAGGAGGCTCCACACTGTTGGAGCCCAACCTAGGGCTCAAACTCACAACCTTGAGATCAAGGCCTGAGCGAAATCAAGAGTCAGAGCTTAACTGACTGAGCTACCGAGATACCCCAGCTACTTCAATTTCAATATTCCCATCCAGTCTAGCTAGCAAGGAGGAAAGAGGAAGAGAAAGTCATACTCCTTCTCCTTTAGGGCATATCTTTGAAGTTACACATATCACTTCTTCTCTCTTTTTTTTTTTTTTACAAATTCTTTTTTTTAAATTATGTTATGTTAGTCACCATACAGTACTTCGTTACCTTTTGATACAGTGTTCCATGATTCATTGTTTGCATATAACACCCAGTGCCCATTGCAATATGTGCCCTCCTTAATACCCATCACCCTTACACATGCCACTTCTGTCCATAACTCAAAGGCTACAAAAGAAGACTAAATAAAAGGAGAAATATACCACATAGTTATTGATAGAATGACTTGCCATTGTAAAGTTGACAGTTATCTCCAAAATTTATAAGTTAAATTTAATTCCTATAAATATCTCATCAAGAGTTTTTGGGAACTTGACAAACCTATACAAAGAAAAAATCACACTGAATAAGTGTCCATAATTAGTCAAGACAATTTTGAAAAAAGAGACTAGGGGGTAGGAGTTCCATAAGTCACATTAAAATGCACCACAAGAATGTAATAATAACAACGGTATGTAATTGAGGCACCAGCCCCTAAGAATCTGAGATGAGGAATAAACATTTAAATAAGAATTTGTTTTCCTAAGTTGGGAGAGCCTGGTGGTGGGGATTAAGGAGGGCACGTATTGCATGGAGCTCTGGGTGTGGAGCATAAACAATGAATCTTGGAACACTGAAAAATATATAATTAAATTAAAAAAATAAATAAATAAAAATAATTTGTTGTATTTCCCCTTCACCCCATTCTCCTCCTTCAGTGTATAGCTGGACAATAACCCTCCTCCACCCTAGAAGAGAAGTTTTATTTCCTGCATAAGCTGAACCGGAGAGCATCTAGATTCTGGGATTTCAGTCTTGGCTGAAGGCAGAGGTGAAGCTCCGTATCAAAATGGAGGGATTAACTGAAACTTCGCAGGCCAAACAGCGAGGCCTCCAGCTCTCTGTGCTGGATCACCTACCTGTAGGCTTGCACTCAGGTTTCGTTCTACTCTCTGACTCAGTGTTCCGGGATTCCCCTCTGGGGCATCAGTTAATTATTGCCACACAAATGCTGCGTAGCAAACTGCCACAGCCTCAGTGGCATACCATAGTAAGCATGTTGCCCTGGGCTGAGTTTCAGTGGGGAAAGCTCTGCTCCACATGTCTCTCATCCTCCTTTTTGTACCAGTGGGCTACCCTTCACTTCCTTGTTGGCAATGGTAGAAATGCAAGAGGACAAACATAAATTGGCAAAGACTTCTGAGGCCAAAGTCAAACTTGCCTGTCATTATTCCACTTTACTCTGGGGGCCAAAGCATGTTGCACTGTTAAATCCAAGGCACAGGAAGATAGCTCTGTCCCCTTGTGGGAAGAAAGTACAAAGTCCTATAGGAAAATATATGCATCTAGGATGATTAAAGAAATCTATCACAAGTTCCAAAGAATAAAACAAGTGAATACTGGTATTTGGCCCACCACCCCACTGAAACAAAACCCAGCTCTGCCTTATTAACCTACACTGAGTGGCACCAGTTAGTAAGCCCCACTGATGCACACTGAAGCTTCCCTTTGGCATTCTAGTGCCATGCTTATATACATGAAGAGACAACCAAGGATCATAAACATGAGAGACGGAGATAAAAACAAAAACAGAAAAAAGGGGAATTAAATTAGAGACAATATGGGAAACAGAAGAAAAAGGTTTAAAAAACCAAACTAAAAATTAAAACTAATATTCCAGGGTGCCTGGGTGGCTCAGTGGGTTAGAGTCTCTGCCTCAGATCATGATTCCAGGATCCTGGGATCAAGCCCTGCATTGGTCTCTCTGCTCAGCGGGAAGCCTGCTTCCTCCTCTCTCTCTGCCTGCCTCTCTGCCTACTTGTGATCTCTGTCTGTCAAATAAATAAAGTCTTTAAAAAAATTAAAATTCCTAGTAAAAGATAACAAATCAATGAAACAAGAATAGTGTGCTATAAAAGGAGAAAAGTCTGAGGACAGAAAAGAGCTCTTGAAAGTTAAGACTCGGGATGCCTGGGTGGCTCAGTTGGTTAAGCGGCTGCCTTCGGCTCAGGTCATGATCCCAGCATCCTGGGATCGAGTCCCACATCGGGCTCCTTGCTCGGCAGGGAGCCTGCCTCTGCCTGCCACTCTGCCTGCCACTCTGTCTGCCTGTGCTTGCTCTCTCTCTCTCTCCCTCTCTCTCTGACAAATAAATAAATTTAAAAAAATATTGAAAAAAAAAAAAAAGAAAGTTAAGACTCTTTTAAAAATGGATAAAATCTTCCAAAAAGTAGAACAAAAAGACAGGGTTAGAAAATAGAATAGGGGAGCCTGGGAGGCTTAGTTGGTTAAATGTTCCACTCTCGATTTCAGCTCAGGTCATGATCTCAGGGTCATGGGGTCAAGCCCCACATCAGGATCTCTGCTAAGCATGGAGTCTGCTTGTCCCTCTCCCTCTGCTCCTCCCCTACTCACACTCTCTCTCAAAAATAAATAAATAAAATCTTAAAAAAAAAACAAAATTGTGTGGAATATATTGGAAAATTAGAGAATTGATCAATGATGAACTAGTAGGATTTCTATAAGTATTAAAGTGAGAAAATTAAAAGGTAGAAATTATTTCTTTTATTATTTTAAAAATATTTTTATTCATTTATTTGACAGGAAGAGCAAGATAGCATAAGCAGGGGAAGCAGCGGGGGAGAGGGAGAAGCAGGCTCCCCATTGAGCAGAGAGCCCATGTGGAGCTCCATCCCAGAACCTTGGGATCATGACCTGAACTGGAGGCAGACACTTAACTCACTGAGCCAACCAGGCATCCCGGTAGAAATTATTTTTTAGACACCAATACAGTAAGGTTTCCCAGAGTTGGGTCATACGAATTTTATAAACTAACATGCCCCATACAATGATCTCAGAGAGGCTGAGAACAACATACCTATTGGGTACGAGGGATCTGGGATGGTTAGCTCAGAGATGAATTATATACCAAGATTCTCAGAGTAGAACACATTAGTGGCATCGCTGTTTAAAGATTCTTCTAACATGGGTTGCCTGGGCATCTGCCTTTGGCTCAGTCATGATCCCAGGGTCCTGGGATCATCAAGCCCAGCACTGGGCTCCCTACTAGGTGGGAAGCCTGCTTCTCCCTCTCCCATTCTCCCTGCTTATGTTCCATCTCTCCCTGTGTCTCTCTCTGTCAAATAAATAAATAAAATCTTTAAAAAAAAAGAAAAAGAATCATATATTGGCTTGTTAGGCACCAAACAGCTAAAGAACAGAGGGTTACAGCAGTTAGGAGGGTGTAGAAATTGACTGAGGTACCTCCATCCTAACCCTTCCTTGGTCCCTTCAGCTCAGCCTCCATATTCACAGTGATCCTCATTCCCACACATTGAGAAAGGGCATGGTGGCAGAGAAGGCAGGACACGGAGAGCAGCCGAGCCCATATGCCTTCCTTGGCGCTGGGTAAGCTGCTCTCCTCAGTGGTTGATGACAGGAAGGTCCTGTGGGTAGGCTGACTAGAAGTCACCCTTGGGAAAGGACAGACTCATGGGGGCTGTGGTTTCACAAACATTAGCCCATCCCTGGAAGGAGGGAAATGGGCAGATGTTTCCTCTTTATCCAACAACTTTGAGCCTAAAGAAGGCCACCTGGTCCCTGGGTCATAGTTGCCCTTGTGACATCATGGTCATCTCCTCCTCTTCACCCTTCCTGCCTCTGACAGGACCAATGGAGTGGCAACCAGAGGGGGTGTGAACACCGGAAACACTGCCCCAAACCATGGGCAATAAATGCTGTGTAAGACAGTCAGAAACCCCCCTCCCTGGAGATGGGCAACTGGCCCATGGCAGAAGGATGCACCAGATGATTTCAAAGGACTCGGAAAAAATGGGGAGGTAGGGCTTTGAGGACTCTGCCCAGAAGCTGATCCTCCCTCATGCTTTCTCCCTATATTCTGATTGCAGAAGTCTGGTCCAGATGAAGATGCACTAGAGAAAGAAAGACGGAAGGTAGGTCGCGCCCAGGAGTACGAGAGAACCACAAATCACTGATCGTCTGGTCACAGAGTCCCTGAAAGGGGAGGATCCATCTCTGGTCCCACAGCTAAGGAGAGACTTCAGTGTGTCTCTCTTGTCCCCATAAATTCCCTCCCTGTTGTACGTGAGCTGTGTGAAGCTTGAAGAGACAGCAGCGAGGTGGGGAAGCTGGGGCACAGCAGAGGGCACTGGAAAGCTGGAAGGATATGGGGGTGACCGAGAGGTAGAATGGAAATTAAGAGAAGTGAGGTAAGAGCGAGACCTCAAGGGGTCAAGGCATGGTGTGGAAGCCTCAGGAGGCAATATCCCAGGCGGGGATCGGGGCTGAGCTGCAGGCCATAAACACAGAGAGGGTCTTCGTCAGAGGACCTTTAGGTCCCTCACACCCATACCAGGGCTTCTGGTTCAGAAAGTGTTTCCACTGATTCCATGAACCTGTGAGGACCAGAGAGGAAGCGTCTTCCCATTGTGTAGATGAGGACCCCCCCCCCATGACTCAGAGGATGAGCCCATGTGTCTGTGGCCACAGACAAGACAGTAGAGGCAAAACCCCACCCGGGACCCCTGGGTCCCCAGAACCACCCGGGGGAAGCCTGGTTGTTAAGAGAGAAGATGAGAGCTCCTCCGTGGCAGACACCAGCCTCGTGGGTGTTCACGACGCATTCACGTGGAGTCCTCTGCTTTGCTTGGTCAGCGGCTTCGCAAGAAACGCCACAGAGCCAGGATCAAGGCGGCCAGGAAAATCCAGGCCTGGTGGCGGGGCACCCTGGTGCGCCGCACCCTGCTGGCGGCCGCCCTCCGGGCCTGGGTGATCCAGAACTGGTGGAGGGCGGTCCTGTGCAGGCGGGTCCGTCAGCGGCGGCAGGACCTGCTGAAGATCTATGTCATCCAGGAGGAGGCAGCCGTCAGGCTCCAGTCCTGGGTTCGCATGTGGCAGTGCCACCGACGTTACTGCCACATATGGCACGCCCTCTGCATCCTGCAGGTCCCAAAGGGCTGCTTCTCCTTACAGACCAATGACCATCTACAGGACCAGTACGACGTCCCTCCCGGAAAGCCTGAGTTCCACATCGAAATCCTATCGGTCTAAAAGTACTACAGGGTGGAGAACCGGCTCCACTGCCCCAATAAATGTCTGACCAGGTTTTGTGTGTCTCAGTGACTCACACACCACGAAGCCCCCAAGGGTCCTGCTGTCCCTCTTCTGTGGAGGGAGACAGCTGTCTGTCCCCCGACTCCCACCCCTTAGTGCCTGTGGCCCCTGCTTTGGGCTGGCGGTGCCTGAATGCCACTGAGTCTGTCCACATCTGAAGCTACCACCTGAGGCTGTTGTCACACATCCAGAGCCAAGTCTCCAGTTCCATCGCCCTGGAACCATCCTTGTCTCCTGAACTTGCAGCTGGCTTTGGGGGGGGGGGGGGCGGCTTTATAGTCCCAAAGACTCTGGGCACCTCCTCTTATGAGAGAGGCCTCTGGACCCATGCTCTGTCAGCCGGGCACTGTGGGCCAGCTGGGGCTCATAGCCATTGGTTCTCTCTCTCCCTCTATTTTTTTAAAAGATTTTATTTATTTATTTGTTTGACAGAGAGAGAGAGATCACAAGTAAGCAGAGAGGCAGGCAGAGAGAGAGGGAAGCAGACTCCCTGCTGAGCAGAGAGCACAATGCGGGGCTCCATCTCAGGACCCTGAGATCATGACCTGAGCGGAAGGCAGAGGCTTAACCCACTGAGACACCCAGATGCCCCCCTCCCTCTATTTAAAAAAAAAAAAAAACATTTTATTTATTTATTTGACACAGAGACAGACAGAGCACAAGCAGGGGGAGCTGCAGGCAGGCAGAGGGAGAGGGAGAAGCAGGCTCTCCACCCAGCAAGGAACGTGATCCAATGTGGGACTCGATCCCAGGACGCTGGGAGCCGAAGGCAGCCACTTAACCGACTGCCACCCAGGCGCCCCAGCCATTGGCTCTCTATTTGGCAAGCCCCCAGACTGAAGTCAGACCTTTGGTTGGCTCTCTTGGGAGCCAGACAGCCTGGAGAATGCACAGGAAGCTGGCTGGCCTTAGTGATGGCTAGGCACAAGGTTTTGCAAGTTTTGTGCTAATCTGGATGCTGTTTTCGTTGGGAAATAGCATGTATCATGATGATGAGGAACCTTGGCCCTGCCTCCATCTTCAGGACCAGCTTCTGCAGGGTGCTGAAACACAAATCACCTCCAGTGATTTTCACTTCCCTCCTACCTGAATCACTCTCTCCTAACTGCATCAGGGATTACTGCTTCTCCAACTGCCTGTAAGGAAGTAGCATTATTTTTAAATGTTCAATCCATCATAGACCAATTCTCCAATTCTTCTGTAAAACAAGAAAAGTGAATTCTGAGAAAAATAAGTGGAAAAGGTATACAGAGTATATGGCTTGTTTTTAATGGTTAAATTGGACACACATCAAACTGCTATTTCAACATGATATACAAATTTCTAAGTGCTTCATCTCAATTTTTGTACCTAATCTTGGTGGTAATAAATGCTCACCGTAGTTCAGGTGGCATTGCCATGGTTCTTGTCATAACTGGCCACAGTGACAATAGTGCTGATTTTGATCATCTTGATCCCTAACTTTTGCTTTCGATGCTTTAGGACAGAAGTCGGAAAACTATGGCCTAAAGTTGAGTGGTCGTGACAGGGACTGTATGACATCAATCCTAAAATACTATCTGGCCCTTTACAGAAAGTATTTGTCAAACTCTGTGCTACAATCACTGATTCTTTTGCATCATTAAATGTTTCCTCAATTCTAATCAGGACTTTCCAAAGACTGACCTTACCAGCGTTCTGCTGCCCTTGTGCCCAGCTTGGATGCCATTCTTTGTTGAGGATTCTCTTACAACTTTCACCACTGTTGGCCCTCTCTCCAGCTCTGTATGAACCCAACCCTTCACCTACTTCATTCTGCACCAGAAGAGGTGAATTTCCTTGAAGAAGAACAAATCACCATATTGCATGGTTTGGGTTCATAGTTACGACCACAGATGGACAGACTTCTCTGTAAATTTGCTTTTTTTTTTTTTTAAAGATTTTATTTATTTGTCAGAAAGAGAGAGAGTGAGCACAGGCAGACAGAGTGGCAGGCAGAGACAGAGAAGCAGGCTCCCTGCCGAGCAAGGAGCCCGATGTGGGACTCGATCCCAGGACGCTAGGATCATGACCTGAGCCAAAGGCAGCCGCTTAACCAACTGAGCCACCCAGGCGTCCCTGTAAATTTGCTTTTTGACCTGAAGATTTCACGCTCTTTCTTTTCTCCTCAAATGGGCAGTTCTTCCTCTTTTCCTTCTGACCTCAAATGATGATGTTATTACACACTTAACTGAGAAAATGGCAGTGGACTGGCCCCCCATCTCCTTACCATCTCATCCCCCATCTCAGTGCCATTCCTATCACACTTGTTACCTTCCTTGAGTTGAAATGAGTTGTCTTTGCACCATCCAAAGCCACCCCAACACATTGTTCTTCTGGTGGTGTTCTTTACCTTTTGCCCACTATCAACTCTTGCCTTTGCAATGATGTCTTTCTGTAATTTCATTTGTTACTCTAAATCAGTTTCTACCTTTTCACCAAATCATTTCCATAAGCATACAGTGTCCCCCACCATTAAAAACACCATTCTTGGAGCGCCTGGGTGACTCAGTGGGTTGAGCCTCTGCCTTCGGCTCAGGTCATGATCTCAGGGTCCTGGGATCGAGCCCCGAGTCGGGCTCTCTGCTCAGCGAGGAGCCTGCTTTCCCCTCTTTCTGGCTGCCTCTCTGCCTACTTGTGATCTCTTTCTCTGTAAATAAATAAAATCTTAAAAAAAAAAAAAAAACCACCATTCTTGACTACCTCCTATTCTGGTTCTTTGCATCTCCTCATAGCAAAACATGTTTTCACTGTCTCTCCTTTCACTCCTCCGTTCTCTCCTAAACTCATTTCAGTTGTACTGCCCTTTCCCCCAACCCCACAGAAACTACACCAGTCAAAAGTGTTGATCGAGAGAGAGACTGCAAAAATGACCAACGTTACTGCCCTTCTCGTATCCATACCCTTTTGCAGCATGATTTTGTAGCTTTATCAATTAAGAAACAGAGTTTACTTAACCTCCTTTTGTATCTAGGCTTCCCTGTGACTTTCTTTGGTCACTAGTATGCAGTGAAAACAATATTGTGCCAGTTGCAAGCCTAGACTTCAAGAGGTCTTGAAAAACCATCCACCATGTAAATAAGGACACTACTGCTGTAGCATGAGACACCACATGGGACAGAGATGAGCCATCTCTGATAAGGCCAATCTTACCCCACTACCTTCCATCACACCTGCCAACTGACCACATATTTTTGAGTGGGCCCAGCTGAGAAAAGGATCACCCAGATGAGGGGGGACTGGGTGGCTCAGAGGGTTAAGCCTCTGTCTTCAGCTCAGGTCATGATCTAAGGGTCCTGGGATTGGGTCCTGCATTGGGCTCTCTGCTCAACTGGGAGCCTGCTTCCCTCCCTCTCTCTGCCTGCCTCTCTGCCTACTTGTGATCTCTCTCTCTAAAATCTTAAAAAAAAAAAAAAAAAAAAAAAAAAAAGAATCACCCAGATGAGCCTAACCCATTGTCACTCCACAGCACTATGAGCTGTGTAAATGGTTATTGTTTTAAGCCTTTATGTTTGGGGTGGTTGGTTAAACAACAAAAACTACACCATCTAAAATCACCAGCTAACTTGCTTACATGACAATGGTGAGTTTTCTGTCCTCTGCCCTCTCTCTGCATCAGACTACAGGTTGACCACTCTATCTTACTTGAAACACTCTCTCTTTGGCTTCAGAACATCACACTCTCCTTGAGTTAAAATGAGTTGTCTTTAATGAATGGATAAAAAGATGTGATGTGTGGGGCACCTGGGTGTCTCAGTTGGTTAAGCCACTGCTTTCAGCTCAGGTCATGATTCCAGAGTCTCGGGATCGAGTCCTGCATCGGGTTGCCAGCTCCGTGGGGAGTCTGCTTCTACCTCTGACCTTCTCCCCTCTCATATTCTCTCTCTCTCTCAAATAAATAAATAAAATCTTAAAAAAAAGATGTGATGTATATACACAATGGAATATTATGCAGCCATCAAAAATGAAATCTTGCCATTTGCAATAATGTGGCTGGAACTAGAGGGTATTATACTAAGTAAAATAAGTCAATCAGGCAAAATAATTGCCAATCAGGGCAATTATCATATGATCTCACTGATATGTGGAATTTGAGAAACAAGACAGAGGATCATAGGGGAAAAGAGGAAAAAATGAAACAAGAAGAAACCAGAGAGGGAGATAGACCATAAGAGTCTCTTAATCTCGGGAAACAAACTGAGGGCGTGGGAGGGATGGAGTGGCTGGGTGATGGACCCTGGGGAGCATATGTGTTGTGGTGAGTGCTGTGAATTGTGTAAGACTAATGAATCACAGATCTATATCCCTCAAACAAATAATACATTATATGTTAATAATAAAAAAAAGGATGGCTCAGTCGGTTAAGCCACTGCCTTCAGCTCAGGTCATGATCCCAGGGTCCTGGGATCAAGTCCTGCATGGGGCCCCTTGCTTGGCAGGGAGCCTGCTTCTCCCTCTGCCTCTTCTGCCTGCCTCTCCCCCTGCTTGTGCTTACTCTCTCTCTGACAAATAAATAAAATCTTTAAAAAACAATCAATCTGAGGGTTTTGAATGGGCGGGGGGCAGTGAGAGGTTAGGGGAGCCAGGTGGTGGGTATTATGGAGGGCACATATTGCATGGAGCACTGGGTGTGGTGCATAAACAATGAATTCTGTTATGCTGAAAAGAAATAAAATAAAATAAAATAAAGTACAGAAATAGAAACGAACAAATAAGTAAAGGACAAGAAAAATTGCAGCAAGATACACATAACATGAAACTTACATTGTAATGATTTTTTTTAAATTTAAGTTTTAAAGTTTAAGTGTATGGTTCTGTGGCATAACTAAGTCTATTCAAATTGTTGTGAGACCATCATCACTATCTGTCTCAAGCACTTTCTCATCTCCCCAAACTGACACACTGCACCCATTGAACAGTCTCTCCATACCTTCCCAAACCTCCCCGCACCACCCTCGGCAATCACATTTCTCCTTCCTGTCTCTCTGAAAGTAAATACTCTAGGTTTCTCATAAAAGTAGAACCATAATACAGTATTTTGTGACTGGCTTCTTTCACAGAGCATAATATTGCCAAGGTTCATCCACGTTATAGTGTGTGTCACTTTTCCTCCTTTTAAAAGCCGAATAATAGGGGCTCCTAGGTTGGTTAGTTAACCTACCTAGTTAACCAACTAGGCTAGTTGGTTAAGTGTCTGGCTCTTGGTTTCAGCTCAGGTCATGATCTCAGGGTCTTGAGATCGAGCCCTGTGTCAGGCTCCACACTCAGCATGGACTCCGTTTGAGATTCTCTCCCTCCCTCTTTTCCCCTCCCCCTGCTCGCTTAGGCTCGCTCTCTAAAATAAAATAAATTTAAAAATCTTAAATAAAAAGAAAGAAAGAAAGAAAGAAATGAGTTGTCCTTGCCCCATCCCAAGTCACCCTTCCACTTTACTCTTCTGGTGCTCTTCACTGGCTGCTTTTTCTTAATTTTATCAATGGCTTCTTTGCTGATGAACCTCTAAATTATGAGAGGTTCAGTCTTAAAACTTCTTTTAGTTCCTCTTAATGTGTACTCTTGGATAATATCATCCAGCCACATGGTTTTAAATATCGGTTATATCCTGATAACACTCAAATCCATATCGGTATCCCTTATACTGCCTTTGAATTCTATACCTAAGGTATGGCTTCCTACTTGACATATTGTTTTGATGTTTAATGGTTTTTTTCCTTCTTTTTGTTTTTTTAAAATTTAAATTCATTTAGCCAATATTTAACACATCATTAGTTTTTGATGTAGTGTTCAATGATTCATTAGTTTTCTATAAATAACATTCAGTGCTTTCAAAGATAATGTGGCAAAAACAGGATTCTCATTCCCCACCTTCATGATTCTACCCAAAAATTGGTTCTCCTTGTGTCTTGACCATCCATCAAATCTATTTGATTCAAATTCCTTTCTGAACCCTCCCTTTTACTTATCTATATCCATTCCCATTCACATCAGCAAATGCAGTTGGCTGTGTCTCAGCAATATGGTAATATCTGAAATATAGCAGATAGTAGGATAGGAAAAATTGGACCTTACACACACTGCTCTTGGGAATGTAAAATGGAATGGCTGATGTGGAAAGAGTTTGTTGGTTTCTCAAGAACTAAATATAGAGTTACCATAAGACCCAGCAAATCCACTCTTAAGTATATATCCAAGAAAACTGAAAACATAAATAAAAACAACTACAAAAATTTCATAGTAGAGTAATAGCCAAAAAAAGTGGACCTAATCCAAATGGGTGAATTGTTAATCAAACTGTGGTACATCTACTATTTAGCAGTAAAAAGGAACAGACTACTGATACATGCAACAAATTGTATAGGTCTTAAAGTAGAGTGCAGACCTGAAAGTGATGGGACAATTTAGCTCCTAACTATGGGGAATTTAGGGGATTGCTGACCTGAGGGTATTTGAACTATCTATATCCAAGGCATGGGAATTGGATGTCGTATAAGAGAGAGCCACCCAAAGTTGCAGGCAGGGGAAGGTGGATTTCCACAGTTAACTCAGGATGCAAGTCCTATATCTAGGATCTCTGGGTAAGTCATTAGTGTGTGGTGGACTTGCCACACAATTGTATAGAGAACACCTACTGATATCTTTCCCTTGTAAACTCTAATTACAGAAGGATGAAATCATTAAGAAGGACCCAGATGAAATCACAGTGATGAAAGAAAAAGAAAAAGAGAAAGGGAAAGAGACATAAAAAGAAAAAGGGAAAGGGAAAGAGAAAAAGAAAGAGAAAGAGATAGTGAAAGAAGAGTCTCTACTTCCAACTCCACCCCCTCCACCAAAGGCAGGTCAATGGAGGCCCTCAAAGTTAAGGGTGACTCTTATTTGCAAGGAGTGTTGGGTTGTCTTCTCTGTGCCCCATAGCATGGCATGATCCTGGAATCTGTCATCTGAACAAGGTTCCATTTGTGAGTACAAGGTTGGGTTGTGAGTGATTCCTCAAGAACAATAAGCATAAGCCAGAATGTCCCAGGCCAATCGGGATGAACGGTTGCCCTACCCAGAGCTGGAATGAGTAGGGCAACCATTCATCCTGATTGGCTTGGGACATTCTGCTTTATCCTTGGTTATCCTCTCCTCCGAGTCCCTTCTCGGTCGGAGAAAGGTGGGTGACTGAGGCACAGAGACTTGGTAGTAAGGAGGGGAACTCCTGACAAGTGGGAATCAGACCCTGCCAAGCTGGGGAATGGGGCAGTGAGGCTGTGTTTGCAGAAGGCATTGCCACGTGCAGGGAAAGCCGAG
>PISX010030648.1:0-18468 GCA_004024625.1 Mellivora capensis | reverse complement strand
CCATAAGTGACTCTTAATCTCACAAAACAAACTGAGGGTTGCTGGGGGGAGGGGGTCGGGAAAGGTGGGTGGGGTAATGGACATTGGGGAGGGTATGTGCTATGGTTAGTGCTGTGAAGTGTGTAAACCTGGCGATTCACAGACATGTACCCCTGGGGATAAAAATATGTTTATAAAAAATAAAAATTAAAAAAAAAATTTTACCATAAAAAAAAAAAAACAGGGCCAGTTTGGAAGTGACTTCCTCGCTCTGTTCTGTTGGCTGCACCTTGGTCACAGGGCATCACTGACATCTCTGGGAAGACTTCCCATGGGTCCCAGATGGAAAGTGGCATAGACAGCCGCCACAGCAAGTCCTTAGATGTCTTTTGAGAATCTAACTAATGGTTGATCTTGCATATTCTCATGGAGGCAGGAGGGAGGCCAGGGGCATTAAGAAAATAATAGTAAAATAAGGAAGAACAAGATGGCCAAATAGAGGAGGGAGTGAGGAGAAGGAAGAAGAGAGGAGGCACGTGACAGGTCCGGAAGGTCCCGGGCAGACCTGTCTTGGACGTTGCCCAAGCTGTGGAATAGCACTGGGGGCTTTGCAATGAAGATGAGGCAGACTGTATTTGCCTAAGAAGAATCCAACAACAGTTTGCTTTTGCTGCATTGAGTAGTTTTGAGGACCATGGGGATGCCCTAGGACATGACGTACACTTGGGTGGTGGCCATGGAGAGGAGCTGACTTGTCTAGGAGGCCCAGGCAAAGCAGGGATTGAGGTCGGGAGGAAAGGAGGTACTAAGTACCCAAGACTTCCCGCTCTGGGAAGAAACCAGCCTGGAGAGAAGGAGTGGGTGGAGGTGGGGGAACAACCTTGAGGCTGGCCCTGGACTCCTTGAGTGGAAGACGCCAGGAGGACGTCCACACGGGGGCTGCTCCGTAGGCAGCTGCTACCTGGGTCTGGAGCTTGGTGGCAGCATTCTGGCTGAGGATACGAAATTTTGAGTCATTGGCATATAGATGGTATTTGAAACGACAAATACACAGTTGGAACAGAGCTAAATTGCCAACCTTTAAGCAGTGACCCCTCTGCGAAAGCATGAGATTAAAAGAAGAAATAGAAAAAAAAGACAACTCATAAGGATTATTCTTTAATACCGAATTCCATCATCCCACAAGCGCTGTTGTTCTTTGAAATAAAGATAGCGTCTGCTTGCTGACCAGCCGGGGCGGCACTTAAAACTGATTTTTGATGCTGGAACTTCGAGGCGCGTCCTAAGTTCTAAATGGCGAGTCCCATGGCTCTGCGGGGTGGTGCTTTCCTCCCTTTCCCCCTCGACCCTCACTTCAGCTGGGATTCTTTTCCCAAAGGACCACAACAGAGCCCTTTCCATTTCGTTTGTTTTGCATCCCCTTGTCTGCAGTTATGAGACCTGCTGTCTGTTAAGTAGGAGACGTCCTCTGGAGGAGCGGCCACGGGAGACTGTGGGAGAGAAGCGCGGGAGGCAGGGAGACAGGCCCCGCTGGGGAAGGAAATGTCAGAGCCAGACCTTTCAGCTCCAAAGGGAGGCGGAGGGTACAGAATTTGGGGGCAAGGAGCTTTGCGAACTGTCCTCCAGCTGGTTGGCGAGGCGAGGGACGTTGAAGCTTGGTTTTAATTATTCCAAAGGCACTGAATAAAATTACCCCTTACAGCACTGGCTCTTTTTTGTCTTCTTTTAAAAATTTTATTTTTAATTGTGGTAAAATATGCATAATAAAATTTGCTGTCTCAACCATTTTTCAGCGAACAGCTCAGGGGTGTTAAGTAAGCACACTCACGATGTTGAGCCTAAACCGCCTCCAAGGTCCACCTCCAGACTCTCCATCCTGCCACAGTGAGACTGTGTCCCCCTGAAACACCACCACCCTTCCCTGTCCTCCAGCCCCGGTGACCACCCCTCGGCTCCCTGGGTCCGCGAACAGGACGGCTCTAGGGGGTCTCCAGTGCGTGCAGTCAGACCCCGTTTGTGTTTTGTGACCAGCTTGTTGTACTGGGCGTCATGTCCTCTAGGTTCATCCATTGCGTAGTATGTGTCAGAGTCCCCTTCTTTTTTTTTTTTAATTTTTTATTAACATATAACGTATTATTAGCTCCAGGGGTAGAATCCCCTTCTTTTTAACAGCAGAATAATATTCCGTCATATGTGCACACCACGTTTTGTTTTTATCACAGTTAAGAACGCTTTGCATGAGACCGACCCACTGAGCACATTTTTACGCCTATAACGCGTTACTGTAGCAGGTGCCATGTGATCCAGGACGTCTGTGGAACACACTCTTCCACGACTGAAACTTCCCACCTGATGAGCAGCCTCTCCCCGCTTCCCCCTCCCCCCACTCCTGGAAACCACCCTGTGCCCTCTGCTTCTGCCAGCGACTGTAGTCACAAGCGTCCTTCTTGTCATGCCAAAGGAAACAAATTTGCCACAGAAGTGTAGATCGAGAAGTGTTTCTTGATTTTATTCAGATTGGTGTATCATCGGGTTCAGGCGAAAATCAAATCATCCATGTTTTGGGTAGTCTCTGAGCCCGGCCACACGAGGGTCTGGTTTTCAGGGGTGGGATGGGCAGGACTGGGACCTGAGAAAACCCAGTACACTTTACCTGTGGTGGCTGGAGGGCGGGGGAGCGGAGAAGCAACTTGTGATCATTTTCCCTTTTCTGAGCACAGACTGCTCTGATGTTTACCTTTTAATTCTCATTCCTGTCTCTAAATTCAAATTAATAAGCTAATGATGGGGTGAGCGTGATTGGATCCTGGAAGCCCCCGTCCCATCACGTCCCCCAGCCCTGCCCGGCTAAGGGGGGTGCGCCCCAGGGGCTGTTCATAGAATGGACTCACCGGGGAGGTGGGCTTCCATTCCTGTGCAATAACACTGCTCATGAAAATGGAACACAGACCCGTGTCCACGTTACCACGAGGTCTGTGGACTCTGTTCGTTAGTGAGGGACAGACAGGTGACAGGTCTGGCTCACGGAGCCTGGGAGGAGCCGGGGATCTCTAGGCTGTTTGATGAGAGAATGTTGCACTGAACTTGCTGTGTTGACCACAAAACCCTGTCCTCCAGGGCAAAAAGCTGTTACCCCCAGCTCACCCCTGACCTTCACCATGGGCAGACCCCAGGCCAACAGTAAAGAACCAATCAGTCCTGCTGCTTCTCTTAGAAAACTGAACAGCTCTTGAGGGAGCCTTTTAGCCAAACAGGAAAGAACAGGAGTTGCCTTCTGCCTTGTTTCTGAGTTTTGGACAGTATTTCTGAACAGAGAGGTCACTGCTGCAGGGAAATCTCCTGTGGGTGGAGTGTGGTGGCTTGGTCACCGCCATTTCTGCTCCGCTCACTGGAGACGGCCAAGGATGCCTCCAGTACCCCCATCAATGCAAGTTGGACTTTTCTCTATTTTTGGTGCCAAGTCTTGGTTGTCTAAGGCGAGATTCCTCGTCTCTTTTGTCTTTCTTTAACTCTGTGAATGGATGTGATTCTCTAGGCTGCGTCACATGGTTTCGACCTGATCGTTAAGAATTTTCTGGCCCCCTTTCTCTTCTGCCCTGGGAGGCAGCCAAGTCCCAGGTGGTGGGGCAGGTGTCTCTCTGTCTTTCAGCTGAGTGCACCTCCGCCCAGCTGGAAGCCAGCCACGGCCACCGCTGAATGTGACTTGCGGAGAATGAACGGCCCTTCTGGCCTTCTTTGGGGCCACAGACCCTTGACGTGTTGCCTCTGCTCCTAGAATTCTTGACTTCACAGCCAGACCTTATCAGCTCCCCGGTCCTCTGTCCGTAGTGGAGTAGGGACTGATGGGTTCAGCACCCATGATTCTACATGGAAATTTAGGGCACGATCCCTCTGCTTCACCCTGTTCCACTGTATCTGGCGGAGAGGCACTCATTCTGTCTCCCCACCCCCAGCCAGCTCCCCTCTGAGGCGGTTGTGGGTAGAGTGCTCCCGCTCAGGGTCCCCTTTCAGAACCTACTCTTCTTAGTCTTCATCTCTCTCTCTTGTCCTCAAACCAGAAGATGATCCTCTAAGAGTGTGACCAGTGCATGTGCTCTTTACAATCTCTGGTCTATGCTGGGTGGACCTCGGCTTTTCAAACTCCAAAGCCAAGAGTTTGCTTCTGTTCTTCACGCTGGTGCGTGACATAAAGGTGGGATTTGAGGCCGGGGAGCCTCGGGGGCTCAGGGAGAGGTAGCCGAGGAAGGAAGGAAGAGCTTGTAACTAAGATGACAGGCACAGGGAACGGTGTTTTCCTACCTTAGCATTTTGGGCGCCCAGACGTTCATGCATCGTCACTGAGTGCACACACAGGCTTGAAGGAAGAGGAAACACACAGGAAATGTGTCATTTTAATTTCCTTCTGTTGAAATTGATGGATTTTAAGTGTGTCATTTCCAGGACTTGCTGAATATCGTGTGATTGTGTGTGAGTAGGTCTGTCTGTTTTTTCAATTAACTTGTCAGTCTACCCTTATTTTTCAGGAAAAGAAAGCATTTCAGATCACTCTAAATTGTTTAAATAGACGTGGTTACCGATTTGTGAACGTCCAGGATTTGGTCTGAAATGTTTTCACCGAAATCTCTTTGTGAATTGGAGAACATTTGTAAGGCCAATAAAAAACAACCCCCCCCCCGCCCCCAATTCTCACTTTAATCCATTGGATTAACTTTAGAAAGGAAGAATATTTTCTTTCTTTCTTTTTAATCTTTTTTTTTTTTTTAAGATTTTTATTTATTTGACAGAGATCACAAGTAGGCAGAGAGGCAGGCAGAGAGAGAGAGAGAGGAGGAAGCAGGCTCCCCGCTTGAGCAGAGAACCCGATGCGGGGCTCCATCCGAGGACCCTGAGATCATGACCCAAGCCGAAGGCAGAGGCTTTAACCCACTGAGCCACCCAGGCGCCCCGAGGAAGAATATTCTTTCTGATCTCTTTCAGATCTGAATAATGCAAGAGCTATTGGTTTTAGAGGGCTTTATGGATTACATTGTATTTGGTGTGTTTTTGGATACTGCAGCCCTCTTGTCCCTTTCCAGATGGGCTCAATGAAGAGCAATGCCCAGGGGAATGTTCAGTCTGAGAGGCTCAGATGTTAATATGGGGCACAGATCAAAGGGAATCTGGAAGAATTTTATCCTAAGTCCTGAGGATGGTTCGAGGAAATCTGGGTCATACAGAAGGCTTCGTTCGGACAACCATCTCAAGTTTTTTGGGAGATCTGTTTCACTTGACTTGCCTCAAGCAAATCCTGATCAAACATGGGCAGCGATGCCGTTTGGCCAGGAAAGCTTATTCTCCCCCACTGGCTGGTGGGCATCTGTGGCTCTTTCTGTCCCGCATCCACTCTCCTCTTCTGGTTCTGTCCTGTCAGAGTTGCTTGGAACCGCCCCCGTTCCTCCTCTGGATGGGGTCTGAGTGGGAACACTGATTACAATTCCTCACCTGCCCTGGCCGAGGAGCCGGGGTTCCTGTGAGCCACCTGTTTGCCCCTGGAATGGCACCCAGAGACCAGAAATGGTGAGCCCATCCCACGGGGACATCTTGGAGGTGATCTCTCCTGGTTCTTACACCGGAATCCCCAACCCTGCTCAGGAATCTCTCTCAAGTTTTGTTTTGTTTCAGTAACTGTTTTTTCTGGGACATTTCCAGTGTGTGTTGGGGGACGGGGTTTCCCACACCACCGCGCCACACTCCCACTCCAGCTGGGGTCCTCCAGTGGTGGACCTCCATCCTGACCCGGTCCACCCGGAGAGGGCATGGGATCCCCCAGGCGGGGGGGCTGGGTCCCCCAGGACTGCGCCCCCGCAGGTGACAGTGGCAGGTGCTGTCCCCAGCTGTCCCCTGGGCTTCTGGCCCAACTGCTGTAGATCTCATGCCCCCTTTGGCAGCTCCCAGGACTCAGAGAAACCCTTACTGATCAGGGTAAAGGACCTAACTCAGGAGCAGGCAGATGGAGGAGATGCACAGGGCGGGGCTTGGGGAAGGGCTCGGGGCTTCATGTCCTCTCTGGGCACTGCTGGCCCTGAATCTCCTTGGGCTTCCTGTTGAAAACCAATCTCCATGCTTCAGAGCCAAAATATAATGAAAGACAGAGTTTGGGATAAAGTGGAATGATAGATTTCTTGCTTTGGGAGGCACAGGAGGCTATAGCAGACTGGGGCCCTCAAAACCTGTAGGGCTGCCTGGAGGAGGTGGCTGGGGGGCTTTCTAAGGAAATATAGGACCTACCAGTTTTGACAGGCATGGGGTCCCTGCTAACAGCCTCCTTTGTCCAGTGTTCAGGGTGGTTCCAGTTTCCTGAACTAAAAGGCTAAGAAGGGAGGGGGGAGGTTTGAGTTAGGGAGGGGGAATGTTCCTTTACTGTCCAGCTTCCCTGAAGCATTCCTCAGCCTTTTTGAATTTTGTTCGACTTCAAGCTCTCTCGCAGGGCTTCAAGCTCACTCCCCGGCGAGCTCCTGGAACCCTGTCCTTCTAGATTTTTCGAGAGGCTCCCCTGCATAGGCACGATCAGTAAATCTCTGTCCTTTGAGGATTAAACTTAGTTTCTAGATTAGGTCCAGCCCTGGAGGTCCTGGGTGGAGCTGAAATTTCCACCCCTCAGGCCACAAGTTTGGGACCTCTGGCAACCTGCCCTGGTCCACAGGGGCAGTCCCAAAGTCGTCTCATTAACATAACAAAAGACATCTTTATGGCTCTCCTTAACAGGAAATGCCAAGGGTTTTAGGAACTCTGAGTCAGAAGTGGGGACAAGACCCAACATGTATTTCTTGTTATAAATCATAGTATCAGGCACCTGGGTGGCTCAGTCCTTAAGCATCTGCCTTCAGCTCAGGTCATGATCCTGGGTCCTGGGATCGAATCCTGCATGGGGCTCTTTGCTCAGTGGGGAGCCTGCTTCTCCCTTTCCCTCTGCTGCTCCCCCTGCATGGCACACGTGTTCTCTCTCTGTGTCAAATAAATAAATGAATAAAATCTTTTAAAAAATCACAATATTTATGGTGACCAACCCCCGGGGTCCTTTAGTAAGCCTGTGGTCAGCAGCCCTGTGTCAGAAGCAGGCAGTGCCTTTGGGTAAAGCATTAGAGCCTTCCAGTTTATAGGTAGTGTGCTTGGAGAATTTGATGGGCTTTATCTGGGCACAGAAGGCTTCAGGCTTATTTTATCCAAAGTTGCCATGCTTGAAAAGCTGACTTGCCAGCTCTTCCTTCTGGAATATCCGATACCAAGGCATTGTCAGAAGGGAGCTTTTCCTTTGGGTTTAAGAGGGGTGTAGGATTTCCAAGGGATCCTTTAACTTAAGGCTCACTTTCTTGGAGTTTCTTACACTTGGTGTTTCAGAATACCTCGCAGGGGTGGCACACAGATATTTGTGTGGGTGTGTGGGAGGGGGGTAGATTATAAATATAGGACTGGGGGCACCTGGGTGGCTCAGTGGGTTAAAGCCTCTGCCTTCGGCTCAGGTCGTGATCCCAGGGTCCTGGGATCTAGCCCTGTGGCTCTCTGCTTAGTGGGAGGCTTGCTTCCTCCTCTCTCCCTCTCTGCCTGCCTCTCTGCCTACTTGTGATCTCTGTCAAATAAATAAAATCTTTAAATATAGGACTGAAAATACTGCACAATTTCAAGTTCTTTAACATTTTTTAAGTTTTAAAATATTGAAGTCCTCTGGGTTTTCTTCCACAGCTGAAAGAATGGGGATATATCCATTAAAAAAAAAAAAAAAGAAAGAAAGAAAAGAAACCTTCACAGTAGTGGGGGAGGGAGGCCAAGTGCTTGCCAGTGGCTGTCTCTCCCCATCATTTTAAAGCTTTGGGATTTTGTTAAGCAAATAACAGCTGAAGTTTGATGACACATTAGACTAGATTAACATAGTATGAATTAAGAGTCTCTGATGAGATTAGTTTTAATTAAGATCACAAGGAAGAGAAGATCTTGAGAAGGGAGCATAGTGCAGTGTAGGGAAGGAGTGAAATCGTGCTAAAATCAGCTTTATGTCAATAAAGCGCTTTGGAAAGTCTCTATGCTCTCATAGGAAAACTCTGAACAGCAGAGTTTTCACGGTGTTAGTGTGACGTTTGCAAAGCCTCGTTGGTATGTGCCTAGTCCATGTGTAAGACACAGAACCAAGCCCGTCCCTGCTGATGGGGTTTTGGAATACGGGTGAGGTTTGGAGCCGCCCACGACCAAGAAGGAATTCTTTGGTACAAAATAAATGGTGGTTTATTAAAGCCCAGAGACAGGACCCCTCTGGCAGAAAGAGCGGCTGCCCCAGGATTGGGAGGGGTGGCTGATTCTATACTGTAGGGTTGGGGGAGGTAAGGAAAAGGGAGGCTTCAAAAGGATTTTCATTTGTTAAAGAAGACTCACCTGATGCCAGCGGCCTTGCCATTGTCAAGTTAAGGTTGTTTTTCCCTCTAGCAAGGCATTACGAGGCAGTCTGGAGCTTTCTGGAGGAAAGTCACAAGTAGTTCTACCCAAGAGTATGTTTTGGGGGGTGGGGGAGGTTGCAGGTTGTCACCTGGGCTTTGTCCTCAGCCCTGGAGGAGGGAACAAGTGGCCTTTGTACGCCACGTAGAGAAGGAGCCCACAGGATTGGGTGATGGTCCCCAAGCAGGGAAGGACAGAGCCGCCTTCTGCGGAGTGGGGACGATGGCAGGAGGAGCAGACCCAGGGGTGGCAAGCCTGGAAGTGTGTTGTAAGAGCCCTCGCACCTGTCTCCCATGCTGCCCTGCACCTGGCGAGGGCATAAAGCAGTTGACCCCCATCACAGACCACTTGCACCCCCGAAGGCCCTCCGTGCTCTGCTCTGAGGAACCCAATGGAATGTCTTTCTTGCCGGCGAGAAAGGCTCGTGCGTGTGTCCGTGTGTGTGCGTGCGGGGATGGGATTGTATGTATGTGATCGTGTTTCTTCACTGAGAGACGGTGCATATCCGTGATCCGTCCCACACAGCACCGGACCAGAGGCCCCCACGCCTCCCATTCTGTGTCCTGAGGGACCTCCTGGCAGGAGTGGCTTAGCTAACAATCTTCACGGTGACACGGAGAGCTGACGCTTACACCTTGTGTCACGTGCCAGACCCTGTCCCAAGCCCCAGATGCGGACATCGGTTCATTGAACCGTAGCATAATGCGATTATGATTTCCATATTGAAATGAAGAAAATGAGAGATGGACAGGGTTGTGAGAGAGGGGAGGTCTGCACCGCCCAGCCTGGGACTCTTCTCAGCAGCAGGACACGAGGACACTCCAGAAAAGGCGTCACTTAGCTGCCAAGTGACAGCTGGGTGTGGGATCCTGGGCCTGAGCAGGGAGCAGCCCCCAGACACCCACACCTGTGAGCAGGTGCGCTCGGGGGCTCAGAACAGTGCCCAGCCTGCGTTTGCAGGTGCTGATCCTGGGGGGGGGGTCACTGTCACAAGGAGGCGGTCTAGAACTGAGCAAGTACTAGGAAGGAGGGCTTGGCCTGCCCGACACCTCCAGCCCGTGTCTTGGGATTGGTTTTGGAGCGGACACATATGGATTGGTATGTAGATTCTCTGCCTTTGTGTCATTGCACGTTTTCCAGGGTCTTCATGTGTGTCTAGTGTGAGGACTTTGCCCTCGTTGTGCCTGCTTGGGGCCTGGTCCCACAGTCCGGGTCCCTACAGGGAAGACAGCGCCTTGCTGGGTCCAGAGCCCTGGGTCCAGAGCTCCTCCCCTGCCTGGCCTTGTCCTGCCCTGCACGTACCTGAGCCTGGAGCGGTGAGCGCCGCGGGGATGTTTGCGGGGCTGCAGGACACGGGACTGTGGGATGCGAACCTCCACACTCCACGGGGCTTTTGCCGTTACCCGCAGACCCTGATGAGTCTGAGGTTCCTTTGCCGCCCGTCTCCTGCTGCCCGCGCCAGTGCAAGCTCTCCTTCCCCATATGCGTTGGATCATGAAATAGGAATATTCCCGGCACGTGGAATTCTGGAGCAGAAACTTCAAATGTCACAGTAACAGCCCACACAGGGGTAAGGACAGACATCCCGGGAGCGATCTCCCCTCTGTAATGTCGGCAGTATAAGCAGTTGCACGCTGGCGTTCAGTAGAATAGTGATAGCAACCGTGGATTTCACGTGTGGTATGTGCTGGGCACCGTGTTAAGGGTAGAAATCTCCAGAACAGCCCATGAGCTGGCAGCTGGCAGATGTTCTCCCTCCCCCCCCTCCCCTGTGGTACAGGGGACATACCGCGATGGTCAGCATGGTTGTGCATCCAGTGTGGCTGTGATCCACAGGCATGAGCCAGCCCCGTGGATACCTGCATGCGTCTCCTACCTCCCTGTGTTTCCCAGCCTTCCTTTTATTAGGGTGCTTGGCATCACACTGAGCCCAGCTGGACCGTCCAGGACAACCTCCAGGTCCTGAACTCGGACACATCTGCAATCTGCAATGCTCCCTTCCTGTGGGAGGTCCCATATTCACTGGTCCCCAGGGATTCCAATGTGGCATCGTTGTGGAGGTGGGGGATGCATTATCTTGTCTAGCACAGTCCCCAGGAGCACGTCACGAACTGTCCAGTGCAGGAGAGAGGCCCTGTGGATGGGGTGGGGGGGTGAGGTTGTATAGCGGGGTCTCTCTGAACCCCGACAAGCAGAGCTGCTTGTGAACAAGGCTCAGGACAAGAGCTCAGATTTCTGCCCCTGGATTGGAGGGAGCCTCCCGAAAACCTTCTCGGGGTTGCTGTCCCACTGGGACTCTCCCAGTGGATCCTCGATAATTTTAAACAAAGGTAGCATCTTCACTTTCTCAATTTTCCCGGGTCAGTGTCTTTGTTCTAGCCTCTCAGTGGGTTCCTATTCTGGAAGCCAGAAGCTACTTGAAATTGATGAAAGTCTCACATTCCAGTGCTCCAAGAACGGGGTTTTCATCAGTTTTCAGGCTCTGAGATGGAGCCAATCAGCAGAGCCATAATGCTGGAAGACACGGGTCTGCATGAGATGCGTGCAGGTGACAATTTGTTTTAAAGGATTCTCGGCGAGCGGCGATCACAGGCACCCCGGGAGAAGCAGTCCTCCAGCAACACACAGCTTGGACCGTTAGAGGTTTTTATATTTTCCACAACTACACCGAGAGCAAAGCCTTAATTGTTTAAGGACCCAGAGTGAATGTGCTCCGAATGGCTTCCTCTTCTCTTGGCAGGAATCGAGACTTTTCAGGATTTGAATCTTAAAACCTTCATAAGGAGAGCCCGCTGAAGAAGTCATTTGAACGTTCTGTCCCTTGGTGGGTGGTTCGCTGCAGGTGTCCACCTGGCTGGGTGCGTCTGTGCGGCTGTTTCCTGGAGGGGCTGGCATTTGTCAGGAGCCGGAATGGAGGAGATGGTTCTCATCCTCCTGGGCAGGCATCTGCCGGTCCTTCAAGGGCCTGAAGAGAACCAAAGGGCAGAAGGAGGACACGTCCTCTCTCTGGTTGGGCTGAGACATCCGTCTCCACCTGTCCTCAGACCCGGGCGTCCCAGCCTTGCCAGCTCCAGGAGGCTTCGGACTTCTGCTTCCAACGGCAGTGCTTCTCTTGTCTTCTTTTCTCTTCCCCGTCTGTTACGCACTCCTCCCTTCCTTTCTCCTCCCCTCTGCTCCCCTCTCCTCCCTTCTCCTCCTCTTTCTTTTCTCCAGCCAGAGCCATTTCCTCTGGGGTGTCTGCATGGCTCAGGCAGTTGAGTGTCTGACTCTCGACTTGGCTCAGGTCATGATCTCAGGGTCCTGAGCTCAAGCCCCATAGTTGGCTCCGCGCTCAGCATGGAGTCTTCCTGGGATTCTCTCTCTCCCTCTCCGTCTGACCCCCATCCCACTCGCACATCTTCGCTTGCACACTCTGTCTCTGAAAAAAAGAAAAAAAAAAGCGCATCTCCTCTGTGTTTGGTGAAGGTGGGCCCTTGGGGAGCCCAGGGTGGTGATTCGAATGCCTTTCCCTGCTTGGCGAGGACCAACATGGCCACTTAGGTTTAGCGTCAAGGTCTCTAATCTTATTGATTTTTCTTGATGTTTGGTAGAATATTGTAGCTGAGACAATTCAAGTAAGATTCTGAGAAATGAATGGAGGAGTCATTCAGTCTGCCCGGCTTGTTCAGTAATGGATAAATACGGCGCGTTATTGGCTCTAGAAATGCCGTAGACTCTGCTCTATGGTGAATGAGCCTTATTGGTGATGGGGGCTGGGGGGAAACGACTGATTCTTTTTCAGTTTTATTGGCTGCAGGTGGGTCTTCCTGACACTGTCACAGCAGCTGCCAACCAGAGGTGAGCTCAGGGGCGGTTTTCACCCGGTGGGTGGGGTGGTGGGCAGCTCTCCCCAGCCTCAGCAGGGCATCCGTCGGCCCTTAGGCAATGCCCTTTAGTGCTCTGTGTGTTCCATTCGCCCCACGTTAGTTATGCATCGCAGAACCATCTAGGCTCTTTGCCTTTGGAGCAGGTGCAGCACGTGCTCGATCCCTTCAGGACCCGATGAAATGTATGCAAGTGAAGCAGGCAGGTGTGTGCAGAACAGCGTGGGCGAGGAGAAGTGGCCGAGGCCAGGGTGGCTGGGGGAGCCGAGGGAGTGGAGCAGACCCACGGGGCTGCCAGTTCTGGGTGCCCTTTGGAACCACAGGGCCACCTACGTTCTGAGGTGCCTTGTCTCCTGATAACTCAAGAGAGAGAAGACATTAAGATTACCGTGTGGATTATCCCCAGCGTTCAGTGTTGCCAACTAATTAGAAAATACCAGAAGGATAGCCACGTCGGGTGGGGGGGGGTGTTTTTGGTTGTCGGACCTGGAGGAGGGGCTGTTGGCCGCAGGGTGGGAGGCCCTGGGTCCCCACGAAGAGCCGTCCGCCCGCCGCTTTCCCCAAGGCCGGAGAGCGACCATGCCCTCTGCAGCATCTTCCACGTGCCATGGACCCACTGATGCTTCTCTTAGGACTTATGCCTGAGACTTTCCTTCCCTTTTGAGAACGATAAATTCCTTCTTCTGTAAAGGGAGGACATTTTGGTCTCTTCGGGCGCATTTTAATCATAGGATTGACGTGGGGCATCTCCGTGCTTTTCAGCGTCAGACTGCTTCTCCTCATAGCGGAGCCATGATGCCTCGGGCAGCCTGGAATTCTGGCATCCTTCCTCCCTGACCTCCGACAATGGGGTCTCAGGGTCCCGGCTCCTCCGCTGGCCTTGCTGTCCGCGGCAGGCCGCGTGTACGTTGTAATATTACCTAGCATTCTAGACTGTTCCGTGCGCTGCTCACGGAACCGCTTCGGGAGCTTTACTTCTTGTAGAAAGCGCGTTTCTCTCCCCAGGACTTGCTTTGCTGCCTCCAGCCAAATAGCATTTACACCTGTTTCTGTGAAGCCAGTTCCTGGCACCAAAAAAAAAAAAAAAAGAAATCCCGCTGTTGGAGGTGAGAGGTCTGTGTGGGCAGGGGGTGACTTCTGTAGGGCCCATGCCTCTTTAGACAAAAAACAGTAAATACAGTTGTTTTCTGAAGCTGTCGCTTGGCCAGAAAGGGGGAAACCATGGAACCAAAAGAAACACCATGCTCACAGTGGAAATCCAGACAAGGGCGAGATGTGCACCTGCATTCCAGGGAACGCAGGAGGCGACTGTGTGTGTGTGTGTGTGTGTGTGTGTAATCGGGTGGCCCAGTGGTACCTGAGTTCAGGAGACCTGAGGACCTGAGACCAGAGATCACGGTGGGACTGGTGTCTCCCTACATATTGCCCCCCCTCCCCCGCCACCTGTGTTGTGCCCCATGGGGGCAATCTTGGTGGCTTGCAGGAGGGAGGAGCAGGGGAAGGTTTGTGTATTTCTCCCTCCTGGGGTGACCCTGATTGCTGGCTCCTGCAGGGCTGGCCCCCAGGGCGACAGTGGGCAGGCTCTGCCTGGTTCACCCCCCCACCCCCACCCCCCACCCCATTCAAGGCCTGAGCAGCCCTCCACAGCCGGTTTGAGCCAGCTGTATCTTCCCAGATACACCCATCCATGCCTCCATGCCACTCCAGCAGGGGTCTGGGGCACTCTAATGAAAGTAAAAATCCTTTTTAATATTATGGAAGTATTATAACAGTAATACTCGATTGTCGCAGAACACAGACCCCAAAGAAGAGGAGCAAAGATAGGAAAACAGAAAATCAGTCATGGATTCTATATGCAGCGAGAACCTGTGTTAGTATTTTCACATAAATGCTATTTACTGAAGCATCACATCAGTAAAGAAAAGACAACAGTAGTACAACTATAGAGGTTAAGCAGAAGGGTTAAAAAACAGAAGAGGGAGGGGCGCCTGGGTGGCTCAGTGGGGTAAGCCTCTGCCTTTGGCTCAGGTCATGATCTCAGGGTCCTGGGATCGAGCCCCGCATCCAGCTCTCTGCTCAGCAGGGAGCCTGCTTCCCCCACCCGCTCCACCGGCCTCTCTGCCTACTTGTGATCTCTCTCTGTCAAATAAATAAAATCTTAAAAAAACAACAACAGAAGAGGGAACAAATGAGGAATGACAAATGGTAGGCATGTCCACGATCAGGAGAGACATGTGGTTGCTGGGGCGGGGGGGTGCAGGAAATGGGGAGAGGGTGGTAAAACAGAGCCAACTCAGCGGTCAGAACAGTGAGCTCTGAGGGACTGATGGGTCTCATGGTGCCTTCGGGCAAGAACCCCTGCACAGCTGAAATTTGCTAAGAGAGTAGAGCTTAAATGCTCCCGGCATATATAGCGATGTGTCTTGATGGGTATGTTAATTAGATCAGGGGGGGTCCTGCCACAATGTGTGTGCATCAGATCACCACCATGTCCACTTTATTTCTTAAACATTTTTAAGAAAGGTTGTTTTTTTTTTTAATTTATTTGAGAGAGAGAGCACAAGCAGTGGGAGTAGCAGAGGGAGAGGGAGAAGCAGGCTCCCCTCTGAGCAGGGAGCCTAATGCAGGGCTCGATCCCAGGACCCTGAGATCACGACCTGAGCCGAAGGCAGACGCTCACCCAACGGTGCCACCCAGGCGCCCCATGTCCACTTTAAATATCTTAAAATTTTGTCATTTATTCCTTAATAAAGCTGAAAAAAAAAAAGCCCAGATAGAACTTCCAAGGTACCCAGAACATATAGTCACCCCATTCTGGGTTATGACCCCTTTATTCCCAGGGGTAACCCCATCCTGAACATACATTGGTTTTGCCTGGTTTTGAATTTTGTGTGAGGGGCATCATGTATTTGACGGCTGTGCATATGGCTTCCTGAGCTCTGTGTTGTGTTTCTAATTCCCCGTAGGGGTTGGGTCCTTTTGGGTCTTCTGCTCACTTACTGTTGGGTTTTCTATTTTGCTCTTTTCAGCCTTTGTTTCTATGCCTAAGTATGTAGGGCTCTGTGATGTTGTTGCCAAGAATGTGGTAGCCTTGTGTATTTGCAAATACACCCATGATGCACATAGTTCCGTGCGCTCACGGGGCTTGTTGTCCTGGATCCTTTTTAGTTATTTAAAATATTTATTTTTATTTATAATATATAAGTAAATAAATATATTATTATATAAAATTATATATTTATAATATATAAATAAATATAATTTATTTTTTATTAAATAAATTATATTTATTTTAGAGAGAGATGGTGGGGAGGGGCAGAGGGAGAGAGTCTCAAACAGACCCCCCACTCAGCGTGGAGCCTCCCGCGGGGCTCGGTGTCCTGACCCTGAAATCACGACGTGAGCCGAAACCAGGAGTCCAGTGCGTAACTGATGGAACCCCCCTTCCCCTTGGTGCCCCTGTCCCGGACCCTTTGAACAGCTGCTCAACAGCTGGAACCACTCTGCTTATGGCACGAGGCAGCGCTGGGCAGGGGCGTCTGGGTGCTGGACGTCGTGCAGGGTCCTGTGGTGAACGGCGAGCTGGGTAGACTACGTCCTTCCCGTTGCTGCGTTCCGCTCACAGACGGAGGGATCCACACGTGCAGCGGGCGGTGGAGTATTTTTACCCGAATCACGATGGTTGGATTGTTTACCATTCCGGCCATCACCGTGCCCTGTGTTTGTCGCGATCCCATAAAATGGGCTCTGATGGGTTCTTGTGTCTGATGCCCCAGCCGCCCTGGCCACACCGCTGCCTTGTGCTTTCCCTCCCTATCAGCCTGACCGCCTTTTGTACTTCCTCCTGTCTTTGTATTCGATGGAGGGATACGATGCTTTCTAGATCCAGAAACTAGATTCAGAAACTCAGTGATGTCTCAGCCTGAGGCCACTTGGCTGTGAGTGAAGAGATCAGATTCTTCGACACATCACAGTCGAACCCTTTAAAAAAAAAAAAATTAAGCCTTAAGAACATTGGAGGTGGGTGGGGAACAGAGTTATCTGCTGGGAATCAGATTCTAAATTCGATGAAATCATTTCCATTTTCTGTTAATATGCAAAAGTGTTTTTCTTGATCATCAGTGTGTCCAGAGAACACGGGATCTTGGTTGGGGTAAACTTGATTTTGATTGAGTTTAGGGCGTTCTGGATTCGGTCAGGCACTCTGTTGTTCATAACAATTAGTCATCTCGGAGCAGCTCCACGGCGATGGAGGGAGCGTCCCACAGAACCCGGAGGCTAATTACAGCATGAACTGAACAAACATTAATTGCTATAGACTTTCAGAGAAAAGTGGGATCAGAGATGTCGGTGGCTAGAACAAAAGCCTCCCTGAGGGGGTGGAATTGGGCCTGATTCTTACGCCATAAAAAGGATTTTGGGTAAAGGGGCAGAAACTCATTTCGAGAGGCTGGGGCAGCACACACAATAGGTGGAGGCTTTTTGGGGTATCATTTGTGGCTTTTGTAAACACATTCTCTTTATCCATGATATCCTACATTTCCATTTGGTTCAAATACAAGGGCAACATGAGGGGAATGAGCAAGATAGCTAATTACGGGTAATTAAGTATCATGATTTTCTGTTCTCCGAGGGGAGCTGGCACCGGGTCCCACCTCGCTGGCCAGCGTTGTCCTTTTACTGTGACGAATGAGTGATGTTCACGTTGCAAGCTGTTGAAAAGCCACCGTATCACTGACATTAGGCGGCCAGCTGCATCTGAGGACAGATGACAAAGGACGCCATGTTTGCCTCCTAAATCTCCCATTGTGCTTGGCTTTGGGAGGAGGACCCACAAGGAGCATGGAGTGTGAGTTGAAAATGTGGCAAGGTTGGCTTGGTTTAGAGCATGCAGAGGTTGATGTCTCTAGTCCATCAGCAAACTCCTTTGAGCTCCATCTACATTATGGCTGCTACTTTTCCCATGCATGGCTGTGACCTTGGCTCCAGCCACTAGACTGTCTCACCTGGATTTTTGCCACCCTCCTCCCCCCATCTTGGCCCTACTTCTTCATCCTCGCTCCTCCTCCCCACCTTGTCTCCCTAGAATTGCCAGAGTGATCATTTTAAACATCTGTGGTTAGTGAATGACCCTACTGTCTAGAGATTCAACAACCAAGTGCCTGTAGGGGATGTTCAGGATACAGACAAGGCATCAGGGCTGGGTGGGGACCGTGGCAAACTGGTGAGATCCTGTTCCACCGAAGGGGCACCTCTCTTTTGCTTGTTGTGCTCTGGCAGTGGAGTCATAGACTGGTTGCATCTTGCAGTATTTTAAAGAAAAGCCTAAAATCAGGATTTTTATGAGAAATCTTGTTTTATAAATATTGGCATTAAAACGAATTATGAATTTAAGATAACACCATGAAGAATCAAAGAAAACAGTCTTTGGAGGCAGACTTGGCTCACGGGCCTTCAGTTTACATCTGCCACGGGCCGCGGGGAAGTTTTTAAGAAGAAAGAAGTAACAAAAAACCAGTGGGTGACATTCTGCCATGACCTCCCGAGGCCTCCTCCTAAGATTGTTGGGGGAGTGACAGTTTCCTCTTGGAATAGTGATGAGCCAGCAAGCCCCATTTCCCTCCTTATAACTACAGATGCCTCTTTGCACGTGAAGGCAGTCTTGGAATTTAATAATTAGAATTTTTAAAAGAGGATTTAAACTGGCTCTTTTCTCTTTCACAAGGCCAAAACCCGAGCACAGGAAAACAGAATTTAGTCCAGAAACTTAAAAGGCTTCTGCTTCTCCGCCCTGGGATGTTCTAACAAAGACAGTCCCTCGGGCTCCGGCGGTTCTGCTCAGACTTCCCGGGTCATTATGGCTCCTCGTGGCAGGTACCGGGCAGCCCGAGTCCTCAGGAGAGAAAGGGGCTGATTGCTTTAGGATTAAGAATTTCTAGGAAACTCTGAGTGAACTGCACATTCATTATAATCACTCACAGAGCGAAAATGTGTTGTGCTCACTGAGAGACCACATTTGTTGTCAGATGAATGGAGAAACAGGAACAAATAATATAAGATGAGAATTTCTGTCTCTGATAATGCTTTAAGGAAAACAGCTTATTTCTGTCCTCCTTTTAGAGAACTCTCTGTACTGATGGGTTTTTCTCTGGCTTCTTGTATC
>PISX010030647.1:0-18552 GCA_004024625.1 Mellivora capensis | reverse complement strand
AAAAAAAGACTTACAAAATGATAGTAATCATCACTATATGGTACTGGCATAAAGATAGACAAACAGATCAATGATACAAAAGAATCTAGAAATAGATCCATACATATATGATCAATAAATTAACAACAAAGTTGCCAAAAAATGAAATGGAGAAAGAATACTATTTTAGCAAATGATGTTACAACAATTTGGTAGACATGCAAAAACAAAAATGAAGACTCAACCTTTGCCTCACACCAAAAAATAAAAATAAAAACTCTGAAATGGATTTTAGGCCTAAATGTAAGAAATAAAATTGTAGGAGAGGAGGAAGCAAGATGGCAGAGGAGTAGGAGACTGAAATATCAGGTCCCAGGAGTTCAGCTAGATAGTTATCAAACCATTCTGAACACCTACAAACTCAACAGGAGATAGAAGAGAAGAGCAGCAATTCTAGAAACAGAAAACTGACCACTTTCCAGAAGGTAGGATGGGTGGAAAAGTGAATCCACAACAACAGGAAGGTAGACCACAAGGGGAAGGGCTGGATCCCAAGAAGTGAGAGAGCAGTGGAAAACAAAATCAGAACTTTTAGAAGTCTGCTCCACTGAGGGATGTTGCTCCAGAAGTTAAGTGATGGGCTGTGGGTGTCCTCGTGGGTACATTGTGGTCTAGGGACCTGTGGAGTCACAGAACAACCGGGGGTGTCTGAGTGTGGCAGAGCTCCCAGGTATCAGAATGGGGAAGCCGGCCAGAGAGGAGGCTGAGAAGTGCACTCTCAGCTCAGGGTCACCTTAAACCTTAAACTCAGGCACAGTCACACCACTGCTCTTTGAGCTGGGATCCCACAAGTGGAAGATCTGAAGAGACCCCCACCTTCCTCCTCTGGCAGGAGTGTCATGGGGGCACGTGGCAGAAATCTGCTGGGATTGGAGACTCCAAATAGGCCAGAGATTAGGAGGCCACCATCTTCATTCCTGTCCTCCAAACTTGTATGGAAAGCACTCAGGGTACAAAAGCTACCAAGAGCAAATGAGAACAGATTAATTAGCCTGGCCACTGGCAAGGACAGTGCAATTATGCCTTGGGCAGAGACATCTGAGAATCACTGCAAAAGGCCCCTCCCCCAGAAGATCAGCAAGAGCATCCAGCCAAGACCAAGCTCACCAAGCAACGAGAACTGTGGAACTCCAGAGCTAGGGAAAAGCAACACATAGAATTCATGGCTTTTCCCCCATAATCCTTTAGTCTTTCAAGTTAAATTCTTTAAATTTTTTTCTTATTCTATTTTTTAACTTTTATTCTTTTCCCATTTCGATGTTTTTAAACTATTTTATCTTATCAGTGCCCCTATAAAAATATTTTAACATTTTTTCATTATTACATTTTATAATTTCATTGTATTTAACCTTATTTTTTTATATACATATAGGTTTTTCTCTTTAAAATTTTGGGATGCAATTTCTTCTAATAGATCAAAATATACCCTAAATCTAGTGTGTGGCTTTGTTCTACTCTGTAGCCCAATCACATTTTCCCCTTTTTTGTTTTCTTTTTCCAATGAACTTATCAATTCCTTGTTTACAGTCTTTTTCCAATTTTCATCTTTACAGTCATATGCCATCCCTTCATTGTGTTTACCCTTATTTTTGTATATATATAAGTATTTCATATTTGAAAATTTTGGGGGGTAGTATCTTCTAAGAGGCCAAAATATACCCAAAATCAAGTGGGTGGCTGTGTTCTATTCACCAGTCTGATATATATATAATATATATATTATTATATATTTATTATATAATATTATATATTATATATATTATATATATATTAATATATATATTAAATAGATATATTATATATATCTATTTAAATATTTTATTATATATATTTTTATATTTATTTTTATATTATTTTATATTTATATTTATATATATATTTTTATATTTATAATATATATATAAAATATATATATTATATATATATATATTTAAATTTTTTAAATTTCTATTTATACCTTTCTTCTCCCCCCATTTGGGGTCTCTTCTGATTTGGTTAGCATACATTTTTCTGGTGTCTTTGCCACCCTTTTAGTATCTTATTTCCTTGTTCATATATTCTTATATGAATAAAATGAAGAGGCAGAAAAATTCACCACAAAAAAAAAAAAAAAAAGAACAAGAGGCAGTACTGAAGGCTAGGGACGTAATCAATATGGACATTGGTAATATGTTAGATCTAGAGTTCAGAATGATGATTCTCAAGAGGCTAGATGGGCTTGAAAAAGGCATGGAAGATATTAGAGAATCACTTTGTGAAGAAAAAAATCCCTTTCTGGAGAAATAAAAGAAATAAAATCTAACCAAGCTGAAATCAAAAAAGCTATTAATGAGGTGCAATAAAAAATGGAGGCTCTTACTGCTAGGATAAATGAGGCAGAAGAGAGAATTAGTGATCTAGAAGACCAAATGATGGAGAATAAAGAAGCTGAGCAAAAGAGAGACAAACAACTACTGGACCATGAAGGGAGAATTCAAGAGATAAGTGATATCATAAGATGAAACAATATTAGAATAATTAGGATTCCAGAAGAAGAAGAAAGAGATAAGGGGACAGAAGGTATATTGGAGCAGATTGTAGTGGATAATTTCCCTAATAAGACAAAGGGAACAAACATTAAAATCCAGGAGGCACAAAGCCCCTCTCAAAATCAGTAAAAATAGGTCCATATCCCATCATCTAATAGTAAAACTTACAAGTCTTAGTGACAAAGAGAAAATGCTGAAAGCAGCTCGGGACAAGAAGTCTGTAACATAAAATGGTAAAAATATTAGATTGGCAGCAGACTTATCCACAGAAACCTGGCAGACCAAAAAGAACTGGCATGATATATTCAGAGCACTAAACAAGAAAAATATGCAGCCAAGAATACTATATCCAGCTAGGCTATCATTGAAAATAGAAAGAGATAAAAAGCTTCTAGGACAAACAAAAATTAAAAGAATGTGCAAACACAAAACCAGCCCTACAGCAAATATTGAAAGGGGTCCTCTAAACAAAGAGAAAGCCTTAAAGTAACAGACTAGAAAGAAATAGAGACAGTCACCTTACAGACAACACAATGGCACTAAATTCATATCTTTCAATAGTTATCCTGAATGTAAATAGGTTAAATACCCCAATCAAAATACATAGGGTATTAGTATGGATTAAAAAAAAAAAAAACCCAAGACCCATCTATATGCCGTCTACAAGAAACTCATTTTAGACCCAAAAACACCTCCAGATTTAAAGTGATAAGGTGGAAAACCATTTACCATGCTATTGGACATGAAAAAAGCTGGGGTGGCAATCTTTATATCAGATAAATTGGATTATAAGCCAGAGACTAAAATAAGAGATGAGGAAGGACACTACATCAAATGCAAAGGGTCTGTCCCACAAGAAGATCTAACAATTTTAAATATCTATGTCCCTAACATGGGAGCAGCCAATTATATAAACCAATTAATAACAATATCAAAGAAACACATCAAAATAATACAATAATAGTAGGGGACTTTAACACCCCCCTCACTGAAAAGGACTGATCTAAGCAAAAGATCAACAAGGAAATAAAGACTTAAATGATACATTGGACCAAATGGACATCATGGATGTATTTAGAACATTCCATCCTAAAACAACTGAATACACATTCTTCTCTAGTGCACATAGGACATTCTCCAGAAAAGATCACATCCTGGGTCACAAATCTGGTCCCAACTGGTACCAAAATATTGGGATTATTCCCTGCATATTTTCAGACCACAATGCTTTGAAACTCTAACTCAATCCCAACAGGAAAGTTGGAAGGAACTCAAATACATGGAGGCTAAAGAGCATCCTATTAAAGAATGAATAGATCAATGAGGAGATCAAAGAAGAATTTTTAAAATTCACGGAAACAAATGAAAATGAAAACACAACTGTTCAAAATTTTGGGGCTGCAGCAAAGGCAGCCCTGAGAGGAAAGTATATAGTGATACAAGCCTTTCTCAAGAAACAAGGAAAGTCTCAAGTACACAACCTAACCCTACACCTAAAGGAGCTAGAGAAAGAACAACAAAGAAAGCCTAAACCCAGCAGAAGAAGAGAAATAATAAAGATCAGAGCAGAAATCAAAGACATAGAAACCAAAAGAACAGTAGAACAAATCAATGAAACTAGGAGCTGGTCCTTTGAAAGAATTAAATAAGATTGATAAACCCCTGGCCAGACTTATCCAAAAGAAAGAGAAAGGACCCAAATAAATAAAATCGTGAATAAAAGAGGAGATATCACAACCAACACCAAAAATATAATTATAAGAACATATTATGAGCAACTATACACCAGCAAATTTGACAATCTGGAAGAAATGGATGCATTCCTAGAGATGTATAAACTACCAAAACTGAGCCAGGAAGAATTAGAAAACCTGAACAGACCCATAACCAGTAAGGAGACTGAAGCAGTCATCAAAAATCTTCCAACAAACAAAAGCCCAGGGACAGATGGCTTCCCAGGGTAATTCTACCAAACAGTTAAAGAAGAATTAGTACCTATTCTCCTGAAACTGTTCCAAAAAATAGAAATGGAAGGAAAACTTCCAAACTCATTTATTTTATTTTTTATTTTATTTTATTTTTTTTAATTTATTTATTTGTCATAGAGAGAGGGAGAGAGAGAGAGCGAGCACAAGCAGACAGAGTGGCAGCAGAGGCAGAGGGAGAAGCAGGCTCCCTGCCGAGCAAGGAGCAAGGAGCCCGATGTGGGACTCGATCCCAGGATGCTGGGATCATGACCTGAGCTGAAGGCAGCCGCTTAACCAACTGAGCCACCCAGGCGTCCCAAACTCATTTATTTTAAAAGATTTTATTTATTTGTTAGAGAGAGAGAGTGTGTGAGCACAGGCAGACAGAGTGGTAAGGAGAGGCAGAGGGAGAAGCAGGCTCCCTGCCAAGCAAGGAGCCCAATGTGGGACTTGATCCCAGGATGCTGGGATCAGGAACTGAGCCGAAGGTAGCTGCTTAACCAACTGAGCCACCCAGGCATTCCCCAAACTCATTTTATGAGGCCAGCACTACCTTGATCCCAAAACCAGATAAAGACCCCCATCAAAAAGGAGAATTACAGACCAATATCCTTGGTGAACATGGACGCAAAAATTCTCAGCAAAATACTAGCCAGTAAGATCCAACAGTACATTAAAAAAGATTATTCACCATGACCAAGTGGGACTTATTCCTGGGCTGCAAGGTTGGTTCAATATCTGCAAATCAAAATCAATATGATACAATACATTAATAAAAAAGGACAAGAACCATATCATACTCTCAATATATGCTAAAGAAGTATTTGACAAAGTACAGCATCCTTTCTTGATCAAAACTCTTCACAATGTAGAGATAGAGGGTACATACCTCAATACCATCAAAGCCATCTATGAAAACCCCACAGCAAATATCAATCTCAATGGGAGAAACTGAGAGCTTTTTCCCTAAGGTCTTGAACACAGTAGGGATGTCCACTCTCACCAGTGCTATTCAACCTAGTACTAGAAGTCCTAGCCTCAGAAATCAGACAATAAAAAGGAATTAAAGACATCTGAAACAACAAAGAAGAAGTCAAACTCTCACTCTTTGCAGATGATATGAAATGTTATGTGGAAAATCCAAAAGACTCCACTCCAAAACTGCTAGAACTCATACAGGAATTCAGTAAGGTGTCAGGATATAAAATCAATGCACAGAAATCAGTTGTATTTCCACATACCAACAGCAAGACAGAAGAAAGAGAAATTAAGGAGTCAATCCCATTTACATCTGCACCCAAAGCCAGAAGATACCTAGGAATAAACCTAACCAATGAGGCAAAGAATCTGTCCTCAGAAAATTATTAAGAACTTATGAAAGAAATTGAGGAAGACACAAAGAAATGGGAAAATGTTCCATGCTCGTGGACTAGAAGAACAAATACTGTGAAAATGTCTATGCTACCTAAAGAAATCTACACATTTAATGCAATCTCTATCAAAATACCATCCTTTTTTTTTTTTCAAAGAAATGGAACAAATAATCCTAAAATTTATATGGAACCAGAAAGGACCCCAAATAGCCAGAGGAATGTTTAAAAAGAAAACCAAAGTTGGTGGCCTCACAATTCCAGACTTCAAGCTCTATTACAAAGCTGTAATCATCAAAACAGTATGATACTGGCAAAAAACACACATATCAATGGAACAGAATAGAGACCCCAGAAACAGACCCTCACCTCTATGGTCAACTAATCTTCGATAAAGCAGGAAAGAATGTCCAATGGAAAAAAGACAGCCTCTTCAACAAATGGTGTTGGGAAAATTGGACAGCCACATGCAGAAATGTGAAATCGGACCATTTCCTTACACCACACACAAAAAAATAGACTCAAAATGGATGAAAGACCTCAATGTGAGACAGGAATCAATCAAAAAACCTTGAGAAAAACACAGTAAGCACCCTCTTTGACCTCAGCCACAGCAACTTCTTCCTAGAAACATCCCCAAAGGCAAGGGCAACAAGGGCAAAAATGAACTACTGTGACTTCATCAAGATCAAAAGCTTTTACACAGCAAAGGAAATAGTCAGCAAATCCAAAGACAATGACAGATGGGAAAAGGTATTTGTAAATGACATATCAAGTAAAGGACTAGTATCCAAAATCTATAAAGAACTCATCAAACACAGTACCCAAAGAACAAAGAATCCAATCAAGAAATGAGCAGAAGATGTGAACAGACATTTATGCAAAGAAGACATCCAAATGGCCAACAGACATGAAAAAGTGCTCACCATCAGTCAGCATCAGGGAAATACAAATCAAAACCACAGTGAGATACCACCTCACACCAGTCAGAATGGCTAAAATTAACCAGTCAGGAAATGATAAGTGTTGGCAAGGATGCAGAGAAAGGGGAACCCTCCTACACTGTTGGTGAGAATGCAAGTTGGTGCAGCCACTCTGGAAAACAGCATATATGTGCCTCGTGAAGTTGAAAATAGAGCTACCCTATGATCCAGCAATTACACTACTGGGTATTTACCATAAAGATACAAATGTAGTGATCCAAAGGGGCACATGCACCTGAATGTTTATAGCAGCAATGTCCACAATAGCCAAACTGTGGAAAGAACCTAGATGTCCATCAACAGATGAATGGATAAAGAAGAAATGATTATATACACACACGAACATGCACACGCACACACACACACACAATGGAATACTATGCAGCCATCAAAAGAAACAAAATCTTGCCATTTGCAATGATGTGGATGGAACTAGAGGGTATTATGCTGAGCCAAATAAGTTAATCAAAGACAATTATCATATGATAATTAAAGAGAAAGACAATTATCATATGATCTCTCTGATATGAGGAATTTGAGAGGCAGGCAGGGGATTGTGGGGATTAGGGAAGGAAATTATGAAACAATATGAGATTGGGAGGGAGACAAAGCATAAGAGACTCTTAATCTCATGAAACAAATTGAGGGTTGTTGGGGGTGGGAGAGAAGGGATAAGGTGGCTGCGTTATGGACGCTGAGAAGGGTATGTGCTATGAGTGCTGTGAAATGTGTAAACCTGATGATTCACAGATCTGTACCCCTGAAGCAAATAATACATTGTATGTTAATAAAATTTTTTAAAAAGAAATAAAATTATAATTTTTTTATAAGATAGGAGAAATTCAAATTTTTTGACCAATATTTCTTGTATAGGATACAAAAAGTACAAACCATAAGAGAAAATACCAATAAATTGGAGTTTCATTGAAATCTAAAGCTTTTGCTCTTCAAAAGATACTGTTAAGAGAATTAAAAATGAAGTCACCTCCTGGGAGAAAGTAGTTGTAAAACAAAAACCTGTCAAATCTCTTACATCAAGAATGAACCTTTATAACTCAATAGAAAGAAGAGAACCTAATTCAAAAGTGGATAAAAAAAAGACATACCGTTGATAAATAAGACATATGAAAAGATTTTCATCATCATTAGTCATTAGGAAATTGCAAATAAAACCACAATAGATGCCATTACACACCAATTAAAAATTCAAATATTAAAGAAGACTGACCACACCAAGTATTGGTGATGATATGAGGCAAACAAAACTCATACACAGGTGGTGATTGGAATACTTGGCAGTTGCTTAAAAAGGTAAATATATGTTATCATATGATCCAAAAGAAATGATGTGTCTATGCAAGATTTATATGGAATTTATTGAAGTATCTTTGCTCCTAAGAGGTCAATGCTTGAAACAACTCAATCATCCAAGAACAGGTAGACAAATTATTTGTAGTATGTCCACACAATTGCTTACTACTTGATACTAAAAAATAAACAGCTAACACTGACATCAAAATAGATGAATCAATCTCAAAATAATTATGCTGAGTAAAACCCACATAATGTGTGATTCCATTTACATACAATTCTAGAAAATGCAAAGCAGTCTATAGTTACAGAAAGTAAATCAATGATAGCCTGGGAATCGGCAAAGCAACAGTACTGGGAAACTTTTGTGGGTGATTGATCTGCTCATTGTATTGATTGTAGTAATGATTTTTTACAAGGAGCTATAATGTTCATAGCACAAAATTTCTACAAAACCTGCAAAACATGTAATGTGCATTCTATACCTATATTATTACCCTAAATGATTACTGGATTTGTTTCATAATAACATGTAGTATGTCACATGTTATTTCACAATTTATACATTCATTCGCTAACTACTACATATGCCCATTAACCATAAAATCCATCTTCCAGGAAAGTACCAGATTATGTTTGAAACCTTATAATATTCAGCATATTTCATAACACTTCTCAATTACTCGTACTGAATAAAATGGTCGATAGTGTGAAATGACATTTACCATTGGTAAGTTTGGACCTGTGAAAGTCACCCAAGAGAAAAATATTTAATTTATATCTAAAAACTATTACTGAGAAAATAAGGTGAAATAATTAAAATTATAAGTTGTGATCCTAAGCCACCCTTTTCAAGCTTACTGTGGATAGCAATACAGACAATGGAGAACTAAAAATATGCCCTATAAATCAGTAAATAATAAAATACTCAGTTTATATAAATGACATATAAATACATAATGTGACTTGTTTAAAACTATGTATTTTATATTAGCCATTAAAATTTTAGAATATTATGCTTATTCTATATACTTTTTAAAACAGTGTGTAAAATTCTGGTGATAGCATCATACATGGTTTGGAAGAGTACAGTATGCCAAATTATTTGGACACAAATTATGATGAGCTCTGGAAAATTATTAGATAACTCAAAAGTGAGTTCTAGTAAAGAAAAAAAACTAATTTTACAAGTGGCTGGAAACAGTTTGAATAAATTTTGAATAAACAATAATTCCCACACCAATCTGATTTTTTTTAAAGATTTATTTATTTATTTGAGAGACAGAGATCGCAAGTAGGCAGAGAGGCAGGCAGAGAGAGAGGGGTAAGTAGGCTCCCTGCTGAGCAGAGAGCCCAATGTGGGGCTCGATCCCAGGACCCTGGGATCATGACCTGAGCCGAAGGCAGAGGCTTTAACCCACTGAGCCACCCAGGCGCCCCTGCCAATCTGATTTTATAGTGTATTTCAAATATATGAAATAAATCTCTTCTAAGTATCATTAATAATTATTGGACTAATTCATTTTTATCTCTGTAAATTCATATATGCAAGTAGACAAAGAGAAAGTGACTTGTTTGGACACATATGGGTATTTGTAAATATTTCTTCAATGTGTCTCTTCTCCACTAAACAAAAAGATTCTTGGGGTGCCTGGGTGGCTCAGTGGGTTAAAGCCTCTGCCTTCGGCTCAGGTCATGATCTCAGGGTCCTGGGATCGAGCCCCACATCGGGCTCTCTGCTCAGCGGGGAGCCTGCTTCCCCCTCTCTCTCCCTGCCTGCCTCTCTGCCTGCTTGTGATCTCTGTCTGTCAAATAAATAAATAAAATATTTTAAAAAAAAAGATTCTCAAAGGAGGTGTATCTATTTTATTAAGCACCATATTCCAACTCTAACCACAGTATCTAGCACATAGTGGGTCCTTTATAAATATTAGTTGACAGAAATACAAAGTTTGTAAAATTTCAGAGCAGGTATGGTTGCCCACATTTTATAGTTTAAGACACAGGAGGCTAGACAATTTAAGTCACTTACCAGTCATTTTAAGGATAGAGTGTGACAGAACTGTGATATGTCTATCAGTGTTAAGCTCTACGCTATTTCCATTATATACAATTGACCCTTGAACATCATAGGGGTTGATCTCCATGCAATCAAGAACCTGCAAATAACATCTGACTCCCCCACCTCTTAACAACTTATAGCCTACTCTTAACCAATAATAAACAGGTGATTAGCCCATATTCTGTATATTATATGCATTATATACTGTACTCTTAAAATAAAGCTAGAGAAAAGAAAATGTTTTTAAGAAAATCATAAGGAAGGGGATGCCTGGTGGCTCAGTCACTTAAACCTCTGCCTTTAGCTCAGGTCATGATCCCAGGGTCCTGGAATCAAGCCCCATGTTGGCCTCTCTGTTCAGTGGGAGCCTGCTTCTCCCTCTCCTCCCCGCTTGTGCTCTCTCTTTTACCATCTCTGTCACTATCTATCTCTCTCTCATAAATAAAATCTTAAAAAAAATCATAAGGAAGAAATACTTTCACAGCACCATAAAAAAAATAAGATCCATGTATAAGCCGACCCATGTGTTCAAACCTGTGTTGCTCAAAGGTCAACTGTAATGGTATCTCTTGTTAGAGTATCATTTGAAAAATGCGATTAACAATACCTATTTCCTAATTGCTTCCAAATTTGTAAAACATAACCAATTACAATACTCTGACATGGAGTAAGATTTTGAATGACCTTATAAATTAGAACAGAAAATTCATTTAATAATAGAGCTAAGTAGATCTTGCGGGTCCATCTCTGATCCATTAAACCTGGTTCTGTTTGAGTTGTTTTGTTCAGGAAACACTATTAGAAGAAATGCTATTTTCATGTCCTTGCTAAATATTTCCTTTCCAAGAGATTAGGAGAAGGAAAGATGGTGTTATGGGCTGAATGTTTGTGTTCTCCCCCAAACTCCTATTTTGAAGCCTTAATCCCCAATATGGTGGTATTTGGAGGTGGAGCCATTAGGAGGTAATTAGGTTGAGATGAGGTCACGAGTGTAGGGCCCCCATGATGGGGTTTGTGTCCTTCTGTGAAGAGGAAGAAAGGCCAGAACATATGCACACACACCCTATCTTGTGAAGATATAATGAAAATGTGGCAATAGACAAGCTAGAAAGAGGGCTGTCACCAGAAACTGAATCCTCTTGGACTTTGATCTTGGACTTCTCGGCCTCCAGAATTGTGAGAAAATAAATTTTTGTTGTATAAACTACGCCATCTGTGGCATTTTATTATGGCTGCCGAGGATGACTAATAAAGATGGGAAAGGGGAACTTTAGAGAAATTCATATTGTAAATATGTAATTATATATATTATAAATATGTAATATGTTATGTGTAAATATGAATTATAAACCATATTCATAAACATGGTTTAGACAACCACATTTACAATTATGCCCAAGTTCATATCTTAATAAAATGTGTTCATTTCTCACTCTTTTCCTCATCATGTTACTCTAATCCCACGATAGTCTCCATTTTTTTTAAAGATTTTATTTATTCATTTGACACAGAGAGAGAGAGATCACAAGCAAGCAGAGAGGCAGGCCGAGAGAGTGGGGGAAGCAGGCTTCCTGCCAAATAGAGAGCCCGATGTGGGGCTCGATCCCAGGACCCTGAGACCATGACCCTAGCCAAAGGCAGAAGCTTAACCCACTGGGCCACCCAGATGCCCTGATACTCTCCATTTTTGTATTCTAATACATTGCTTAACATTTTCACCTGAGAATCCTACTGGTACCTCTTTGTGTTCCAAATGAGTATAGGAATACCCTATTTTCCTTTTACAGACAGGTCTGTTTTCTAGAATCTACGAAAGATTATTTTATTGTAGAAAAATGACCAACTTCTCTATATTCCCACTGAAGTTTTAAGAAGAATAAATGGAATTATACTGTAACAAGATATGTTTAGGTAGACAAGAATAAAGTTCTTAAAGCAACAGATGATAAAGTTTGGAAGGGGACTATTTCCAATAAAAATGGAAATCTCTATAATTAGGATACATGAAGGCTTTCAAATAATTTCATTGAAACCTACCTACAGGGTGGGGAGGACTGAACATGAGTATTTACTCATCCCAAATAAGTAGTGATATGACAACACCTCTTGTCACTCATGCTTAAAGAAATTTTTTTATGAATTAATATAATCTCATTTTCGTAAATATTTGATTTCTAATAAAAAGTTAATTTTTTAAATATTTTATTTATTTGAGAAACAGAATGAGAGAGAGCATGAGGGCAGAGGAGGGACAGGAGGAGAGGGAGAAGCAGACTCCCTGCAGAGCATGACCTGAGCGGAAGACAGATGCTTCACCAACTGAGCCACCCAGCTGACCCTAAAGAGTTAATTTTACAGAAAACCAATCATTCTGTTAGTACTTTGGAAGTGCATTTTTTAAAACACTTCAGCATTTTCTCCACTTTTTCTCTTAATAAGTAGGAAACCACACAATGATAAGTATGACATAGACTGCATGGGCAGCAGAGTAGAGATATTTGTCACCATTTCTTCTGGTTTTTCTCTTACCATACATTTTGGCAATTTTTTCATGACTCATCAATTTATCCATAGCAAGCTTTAGTCTTTTCTAGGTTTTAGTCTTATAGCCAAAAGAATTGTTTTTTTCTTTGGCATCTATGAGAACTGACAGGATAATAATAGCTATAATAACAGCATTAGTAACTAATATTTGTTTAGGAGTCCTATAATGCAGACACTAAGGACTGTGTCATTTTATTATTACAATGTTTCCATTACCTAAGTTTATATGGCTAGTATGTGATAGAGCAGGCATTTGTATTCAGGGCTACTTTACTCAGATCCTGCATGTTTAGCCACTTTGCTCAGTTGTTTCTTGAGTACACATCAGTCCCAGCATAAAAGCACCACAGTCTTTGGTTTAGCAAAACCAGAAAATATACCACCTGATACTGTATACAGAATAAAGACACAAACTTCTGGAAGTAAGACAAACCTCTCCAGCAGCAATGGATACCTCCCTACATCAGTTTAAATTTATATGGATATTATGACCAGGTTCATTTCAGACTCAAATTTAAGTTTACTCCATTATTTTATAGATTAGGAAACTCATCTGGAATTCTTCAAGAACTAAAATTCTGGAAGATACCCCTATTATCATTTTACTTTCCATAAGAAGCATAAAAATCAGACATATAATGAAAGTGTCTTCTTAATTTACTTTAAACCTAGACATGCAAATGTATGTAAATTATAGTTATATGCTCATAAGCATGTCCCAGTGCCTGCTCAGTTTACCATCCTTTTGAATATGCACACTCCTTTAATTTTTTTTGAATCCTTCAAAGACACACAACATTGGCGCATTAAATTTTAAATAAGGCAATTGGATAAACTTTGCATTCAACAGACGCACACTTAAGATATTAAAGTATTGCTCATTAACTAGTTCAACAAACACCTTAATTAGATCATCTCCAACCAATTAGAATTTTCTTTTCTTAAACTACTTAAAATGACCTGAATATAAATCATTAAATTTTAATTTAAATGGGGAATTTGGTGAAGATAATCTACAGCATTGTGCAGACACCTTATCAGTAATTTTTTGCTCATTTGCATATTACAGTTCTGGATGAAAAAGAAAGAAATGTACTCATCAGTGGTTCCAATAGGAGGGCCTAAGGGCCAGAATTCATCAGGACTTTTCACACCTGTGATGAAATCTTGCAAGTTGTTATTCATCAGAATTTCTACTTTAGGTGAACCTGTAACTTTGAACAGGTAAGACCTTTAGTTGGAGCCCCATTAGAAAAAGGGGATTAAAGTTAATTTTCCCAAAGCCCCACTCCACCCTAAAATATCAGGCTGATAGAGGCCATGAGAAACCCAGATTTAAAATCTCTTTAGGGATAAAGATAATTTTCCATTTTCTCCATAGAAATTCTGTCAAAGATAAAAATGGAAAGAAATCCTCAGTAACCAGAGGTTTACAGAGATAAAAATTCAAAAGTAGGTCTCCTAGAATAGTATTTCTCAATCTGTCTTCAATGTTCCACACCTCTATTTTGGCCCACAACACTGTAACCAAGTGGATCAAGGTCTGTTCTGATGTTTTATTCATCATTTTTACCTAACCTGAACTTCATTCTCTGACTTCAGTACCCCTAGAAGTATGCATCTGCTCCAGACCAGATTTACTCACATAATCTGTATATATAATTTCCTTCATATGTATATATACAATTTCCTTCTAAACCAGCTATTTTTTCAGTCCAAGTTCAGAAACATCACAAGTTTACATCTTCCTTCTCGAGCACTCAGGAATGACACAGTGTATTTTATGGAGCATTAATATCACCACTTCTGAGGGTATAATATTCCCTAAATTTAGTACACAGCAGTTCTCTCCAATAAACTCAATTCAATTCATGTACCACTCTAAGGTTCTGGCTTAGGTCATGGTCTCAGGGTCATGAGATGGAGCCCCACATCTGGGTCCCTCATCACTCAGCACAGAGTCTGCTTGTCCTTTCCCTTCTGCTCCCCCCCTCATGTGCTCCCTCGCTTTCTCAATTAAATAAATAAAATCTTAAAAAAAAAAAAGACAAGAAAATTCAATCGGGGGCTTTTATATTTCTGCACCCTATTATATTTTTATATATATATATATATAAAATATAATATTAAGCCAGAAGAACATGGCTCTCATTAGTTTTGCATATTGAGTTTTAGTTTAAGATTATAGTTGAAGAAAGCACAACTGAAGAAAACTCTGAAACACGGATTTAGATAACAGAGATCCTCAGAGGACATATATCTCAGAGGACATAAATCAAGGGAGTACTTAAATTTGTTCTAAGTTGCCAAGTAAAGTTAGGTTTCAGGGGACAGGAAAATATTATGGAGCATCTCCTTATAATATTTATATTTGAGATGAATATAAAATAGGTTTAATTTAAAACTAATGATACATCTAGTATCTACTTGATTTTCTAAAATACACCTTAGAGGTAATAAAAACAAAACAGTAACTATTTTTTAAAGGATAAACTATGTATTCAACTCACCAATAGGACAGACTATTAGACATTTTTTTAAAATATAGTGTGACAATTAATACCCTATTTAACTTAACAGTTTTAAAAAGAGCCATGAATGATTCAATCTATCATGCTTTTTCTTCTAAGAAAATATAAAATGGGTCACTATCATATTATTTGCTCTACCCTACAAGAAATCTCATCCAGTATCTTGGAATAAAAATATGCCTTTTTTTTAACAATATAATTTTTAATGCTTCTGTCCTTAGAAATAACAACAAAAGTTACACTGAAGAGGAAATGGTCTTTATAAAGAATACATTCTAAACTGATTACATCACCACGATACCTGGTGAATAAAGTTATTTTCCAAGCCACATAATTTTAAAAGAGCAAAAGGGAAATTAAGATGAATACCTTTCTAGATGAATCAGGCTTATGAATTTAGAACTAAAAGAAAAGGGAAAGGATTATCTCTTTTTCAAATATTCTAGATTCAAGAGAATTTCTATTTTATATAGTCTACATTTTTCTATAACTTTTCATAATTCCCCCTATTAATTCAAGGACTCAGCATCCCAAATAATAAAATATATTATTGTTTGTTTCCCCTGCTTATGTTTGAATGACGATAGTTATAAAGAACTATGAGGAGGAAATGGTTTAGGTTACCAAGAGAGGACAAGCTCTCCAACAGGATACAGGGTCACTCGGGGTTATGAAAACATTATCTCAGCAATCTGAGTTTCCTCTGAAAATTTTTAATATTATGTTTTTAATTTGAGATAATCCAGAAAGTATAAGGGACATATTATGAATCAATTAGGTGATCTACAGACTGCTGAATATCATAATGTCTGGGTTTGTTTTTATAATTGAGGTAATGCCAAGTAATACTTAATTTTCTCAGGCTGATGAGAAAAGAACAAAGGAGACTTAACACATAAAAGATGTATTTCCTCCCACATCCTTAATGAGTGTTAATTGACCTCATTTTTGGGGGGGAAATTTTTGGGGGGAAAAAAGGGAAAAATGGGAGAATTAAGACATTTGCTAGGCACAAATTAGAATTGGCATGCTGAACTCAAGACAAAATAACAAGCAGAGATTTAATTTCAGCTAAGAATCATGCATCACATCAAATTTATATTGTTGCCTTTTTTATAGATTTTGCACTTAATTTCTAAATTTATTTTGATCAAATTATTTTTTATTTAGAGAATTTTATTTATTTTAATTAGTTCTATATCTTTACATATTTTAAAAAGTTAAAATGAAAATAACCCCTTGTTATGTTTTCAATAGGCCTTAATATTTTTAAGTAAGTGAATAAAGTTATAATATAAATAAATAATAATTATATAATATAATAGTTGTGAGGATTTTTGAACCTCTTTTTCTTGTTTTAGAGAGGTTCACTCATGAGTCAAACTTGAAAAATACCATCTTCTCATGCAGAACACAGTATTTTAATGTTTATCTTATAACCATAAGGTGAATTTTCTTCTCTAAGCACATAATGCATAAAAATTAAGTAACACTTATAAGTTAATGTATGGTACTTTGTGATGCATCAAAATGTACAGGAAGCCTTGCCTTGATATTTAGAGATTCTATGCACTTCAGAAGAGCAGTATATTGTGTGAATTTAATTTAGCTAATATTTGTTTATTTCAGGTCTCACATTTAGGTCTTTAACCCATTTTGAGTGTATTTTTGTGTATGGTGGAAGAAAATGTTCCAGAAAGTACAACATAGGGAATATAGTTTATATCATAATAGCACTGATGGTGACAGAGAATTACACTTAATGGTGGCAAGCACTGCACCATGTATAAAGTTGTTGAATACAGGGTATACCTGAAACCAGTAGAACACTGTATATCTACTATACTTAATAAGAATTTTAAAATTTTAAAATTTATTGAATGCTTGCTATGTGCTAGATCAGTGGAAATTCAACAGTAAAAATATGTAATTGCTCTATTTTCAACAGGACACACATGTAAGCTGAAATGTATGAGAATTTGTTGAGGAATGCTATGATCAGAGTAACTAGAAATGTTATACTCAGGCATCTAAGATCAGGATAATAACTGGAAGCTCATGTATAAGTGCCCATACATGAGCTTTGATGGGTCATCAAAACTTCCTGTAAAAGGTGACATCTTAATTGATTTCTTAAGCATATATGTTTCTTTTTTTAAAACATTTATAGACTTTATTTTTTTTATTTCTTTTCAGCGTAACAGAATTCATTGTTTATGCACCACACCCAGTGCTCCATGCAATACGTGCCCTCCATAATACCCACCACCTGGCTCCCCCAACCTCCCACCCCCCACCCCTTAAAAACCCTCAGATTGTTTCTCAGAGTCCATAGTCTTTCATGGTTCATCTCCCCCCCAGTTTCCCTCAACTCCCTTCTCCTATCCATCTCCCTATGTCCTCCATGTTATTATTTATGCTCCACAAATAAGTGAAACCATATGATAATTGACTCTCTCTGCTTGACTTATTTCACTCAGCATAATCTCTTCCACTCCTGTCCATGTTGATACAAAAGTTGGGTATTCATCCTTTCTCATGGAGGCATAATACTCCATAGTGTATATGGACCACATCTTCCTTATCCATTTGTCTATTGAGGGGCATCTTGGTTCTTTCCACAGTTTGGCGACCATGGCCATTGCTGCTATAAACATTGGGGTACAGATGGCCCTTCTTTTCACTACATCTGTATCTTTGGGGTAAATACCCAGTAGTGCAATTGCAGGGTCAGAGGGTAGCTCTATTTTTAATTTCTTAAGGAATCTCCACACTGTTCTCCAAAGTGGCTGCACCAACTGGCATTCCCACCAACAGTGTAAGAGGGTTCCCCTTTCTCCACATCCTCTCCAACACACGTTGTTTCCTGTCTTGCTAATTTTGGCCATCCTAACTGGTGTGAGGTGGTATCTCAATGTGGTTTTAATTTGAATCTCCCTGATGGCTAGTGATGATGAACATTTTTTCATGTGTCTGATAGCCATTTGTATGTCTTCTTTGGGGAAGTGTCTGTTCATGTCTTCTGCCCATTTTTTGATATGATTATCTGTTTTGTGTGTGTTGAGTTTGAGAAGTTCTTTATAGATCCTGGATATCAACCTTTTGTCTGTACTGTCATTTGCAAATATCTCCTCCCATTCCGTGGGTTGCCTCTTTGTTTTGCTGACTGTTTCCTTTGCTGTGCAGAAGCTTTTGATCTTGATGAAATCCCAAAAGT
>PISX010030646.1:0-10107 GCA_004024625.1 Mellivora capensis | reverse complement strand
CACCTCCTAATTATTCTTCAGTCAGCAGTTAGGGGGCTCTAAGCAAACGGGAGCTACAGGTCACGTGCAGGTCTTCAAATTTAAATGACTAAAATAGACTAAAACAGAACAAAAATAAAAATTCCATTTCTCTGTCCCACCAGCCACATCTCAAGGGCCCGTTAGTCACGTGTGGCCAGTGGCTTATTGCATTTGACAGTGTAGATAACAGGGTATTTCCATTATTGTGGCAAGTTCTTCTGGAGAGCTCTTGAGTTAGAGAAATCGTTCTGAAATACACAGCCGGTCATGGTACTCTCTCCCTGGAACCTCAGATGGTTTTACAGCTGAGGGGGAGTGAAATGCAAACTTCACTCTTAGAGTCCCACATGGTCTGACCTTTCCCACCTGTCCAGCCTCGTCGCACTTCTGTCCCCTCTTTGACCACTATATTCCAACTGTACCTTGGCTTCCTGTTGCTAGAACACAAACAGCTTGTTGACTCCTTGGGGCCTTCAGAAGAGCCACACCTGGGTTCCTCTGTATGAAATGGCCTGTCTTCCACTCCCCAACCCAAACACATTCTTTGTGTTGATGCCTCCTTGTGGTCCTTTAGCTATGAGAATAAACACCAGCACCTCCAGACGCCTTCCTTGATGACCCAGTCTAAAGCAGCCGTCAGTGGCTCTCAGACACCCGAGTTACATTGTCTTCCCACTGTTGTTATTGTCTGATGTTCTGCGTGTTTATTGCTGGACTATCTGTGCGTGTCTCAGCCTCCTAGTGCGTGGGCTCCTAGATGGCTGAGAGCCGTCTGTCTGGTTCAAGGCTACAACCCCAGTACCTAGAACAGTGCCTGACTTACAGCAGATGCTCAACTAATAGCTTTTGTAGGAATGAATGAATCCTCCCAGGGAGGAAGGACTGCTGCTAGCCCAGATGCTTGCTTTGTATGGGTTAGAAAAAGGGACACTTTGCCCTGGTTGACCTTGTATTGTGTCCACCCTGCATGACAGCCTCATAGCCCTGGGAAGGGAGGTGATCTCTCCAGGCAGGAGGCAGAGCAGGTACAGAGAAACTGAAGGAGGAATATGCTTGATGTGTTTGAGAAAAAAGACTGGTGTGTGTTGAGCATAGCATGTAAAGGGGAGCAGAGAATGAGAAAAATCAGGAGATACAGTTGGGGGGTGGGTCACATGGGGCCTGGAAGGCTGTGGTAAGAAAGTTTTATTCCTGTTCTATGTACAGTCGGAGGTCGTTGGAGGGAGAGACATCTGATTTACAATTTGTTCTTCATTTTATTTCCTTGCCTTAATGGGTAAATCTGTTCTAACATTTTTCTCAGGTATAAGATTAGGGGAAACTTTTAGTTTCAAGACTAGTTTTCCCAAGGGTTGGGGACTTGCTTCTCTGAAGACTGAAAAATCCTCAGACAACACTTTCAGGCACAGCAATTAGGTCCCAGAAGCACCTCGACTCTTCTTTGAAATGCTTTCTGCATTGCACTGCTGCTAATTTTGAAGGTTAAAAAAATTTCAGCTTCCTCCTAAAGGTAACAGAGACGCAGAGCAAAACTAATTAGGAAAATCCCAAGTAGTTGATTGTGGCCCTTTGTTAGAGTTTTGAAATGCAAATACGAAGGGTACAGCTCTTCCTTTGGAAATGGAAGCACCTATTCAGCCCCGTGCTTTGGTTTTAGAATCCGTCTGCCCAGGAAAGGGAAGTGTGACCTCTGTGCATAGACACAGGTGAGCTCAGCTGCAATCTATAACTTGCTCCTGTCTCCCATTTCTTCTCTTGAGACCGAAGGGAAAATACATCCTGTTTTTCCCAAAGTATCATTTATCATAGTCTCTCAATTCCGAGATGCTAAAGAAAAAAGAGTCACGGGGCACCTGGGTGGCTCAGTGGGTTAAAGCCTCTGCTTTCGGCTCAGGTCATGATCCCAGGGTCCTGGGATCAAGCCCCGCATGGGGCTCTCTGCTCCGCGGAGAACCTGCAGCCTGCTTCCTCCTCTCTCCCTGCCTGCCTCTCTGCCTAGTTGTAATCTCCGTCTGTCAAATAAATAAATAAAATCTTTTAAAAAAAGAAAAAAAAGAGTCACCCTTGGTTAAAATGCCACTTTTTGAGAACAAGAACATAAATGTGATCTTCAAAGTACATCTCGATGGCAAGAAGGAGTCCAGTTTCAGAGAGGTTAAATGGGAAGCAACGTGTCCACTAGCTACCATTATCTACTTAGGAATCAAAGGCTAGTATAGGACTTGCTATATCCTAAGCACCTTGAATACAGACTCATGTAGTCCTCATGGCAGCTGTTGAGGTTGGCACCATTATTACCTCCAGGTTCCAGGTACAGAAACCGAGGTACAGAGAGGTTAAGTAACTTGTTCGAGGTACACAGCCATAAGGTTGCAGAGTCAGGATTTGAAAACAAGCTTTCTGGCTCAGGGTCTGACCTAATCACGGTAATGTGAGAAAATGTGATGATGGCAGACAGCCTGACCATCAGCAGATTGATAGATGTCTCTGTTTCTCAGCATAAAAACGCAAGTGTGGATGCAGACTGACAGGTAGTTTTCTATCTATGAGTGACGCTGTCACTGCTTTTCACTCTAGATCGGAAACATAGGTCAGTATGGTAAGATTTGTTTTAATAAAGCAGTTTAATTAGGGTCCTGTTGCTCTTGGAGTCGTCTCAGACCCGAAATGTCTAGGAGGGCCAGTCCTGCCTCCCTGCTAACGAGCAAGTAGGGCATGAACTGCTGGGCTCCTTGGGTGAGGGTCAGCCTGAGAGCAGCTGGAAGAGCGATGTGTCAGAGGCAGGGGAGCTCAGTGGTTGATGATACCCGCTGTGGAGAGAGGCTGCAGGGTCCAAGCTCGAACATTTGCTGCTTCTGTGTCGACCTCTTAGAATCTGTTTTCTCATCCATAAAATGGGTTGAACAAGTTCTCAACCCCTTGCCTGCTGCCTTTGGGGCCAAATGTGTTTCTGAGTTCAGAGTTACTTTTTAGAAGGGTGATAGTTAGTGTTCATCGGCTGTAGAATGAATAACACAGCCCAGCAGAGTCTGAGGCAGCACCCCCAAATCAAGCATGCTGGTATTTTTTTTTGCAGCCGAAAGTATGGCTACTAACACTAAGGAGGTGTTGTAAAAACCACCACAAGTCTATATGGGTTTAACTCAAGTCTCAGCACCAAGGAAGTTTACACCAAACTTAGGAAAAAATCTTTTAGTTTTCAAAGCTTTTGAGAATTCAGAATTCTTAGATCAGGGTTTGTGGACCTGTACATGCCTTGAAGGGTAATTGAAGGAAAAGGGGTTATACATTCCATCGTCCATCGTGACGTGCTCAGTATTGTTTTCTGTTATTATTTATAGATGTATTTTCAGTCATTTTGGTTGAGCAGAGGGGAGCCCAGCTTGGCAAAGAGCCTGGGGGTCCTGGCTGGACTCTGAATGCCTCCTAGCTTGACGGTTGGATTCTGGAGTTCTGACCTAGAGCTTGGAGCATTTGGCTGCTCTCAGAACCCAGGACCAACCTCTGACTTGGGCCGGCATTTCGACTGGCTTTTGGTGGTTCCATTCAAGAAAGAAGGAAATACTCAATTAAAAAAAAAAAAGGAAATAAATTAGAAGACTGAGAATGCCTTCCCCATTTCACCCCTAGGTAGAGTCATCCTTTCTGCTGGATCTTTCTCTCTCTCTCTGTCTCTCTTTCTCTTTTTTTATGGCTGTAAAATGAGGGAGAAATTGAGAACAACAACAACAACCAAAAGAGCATTTTCCTTTAGGCAAACATACGTGTGACACTCCATTAACGATAAGTGACATCTTCTTCCATCTAGTGGGAAGCGACACAATATTCACGTTAACCAGTCATCGATGGTGCCAGAAGCAGATGATGACTTGTCAGTTTCCATCCTATCAGTCATTTTCGGGCAAACAGCCTGTGTCTCTGGGCTCCACATGGACACAGTTGAATGTTTGCAGCACTGCTTGTTTTTTTCTCTGTGAGTGCTCGATGGTGGGTCTGTGTCTTACAGTAGAAGGAGCATAGACTGGAGGGCTGGACAGACCGAGGTCCTGGAGTCTTTACCTGCCGCTTCCTCAGCTACTGTCCCCTAACTCTGAACCTTGGCTTCCTTCCTCGTGAATAGAAGAAATAGTAATTCTTTATGTCACCGGCTCATTGTGAGAAAGAAGTAAATGGCTTCAGGCCTGGGAAATTGATTTATAAACTGGGAAGCTCTAGGAAATACCAGGCTTGTGACGTGTTTGTGTTCTGTCAACTTTGGATGTGCCACCTAGAGTTGACTTGCATGACCCCAGGTACTGCTGTTGTGTCCCGGGATCCTTGTGCACGTCATTCATCATTCTACAGTAGCCTGTTTGTGAGTCTCTTCTGGGCTTGCCCGTTTGTGAGTTCGTCCACACATCTGTGTCTCCACCCACCCAACCTACTGAATTCCTCTTGTGTGCCACGTATGAGTCTAGGTTCTGGAATACAGAGATGAATCAGGTAAGGATGGACATGTCCCTAAGGAAAGTCATAGGCTAATGGGGAAATGGATGTGTCCCCTGATGCATATAATCAGGTATGTTGGTGCCCTAACTCAGGAGCCAGCTGCAGACGATGGGGACACAAGGGGAGAGCTCAGTTCTGTTGGGGCTGGTGGTAGACGTAGGGGGCAAGGCTAACTGAAGCTCTTGAAAAGGAGATGATGCTTGAAGACGGTCTTGAAAGGTATTTCCTTTGTCAAGTAAGGGGGAAGGGCATATGTGACATAGCATGTCAGAGTCTTGCACACTCAGGAGACTGACCGCAGAGTCCTGCCTTGAGAAGAAAATGTTGAAGGAGTGTGTCTTGGCAGGTGCAAGGTCTGAGAGGCAGGCTGGAGCCAGGTGGGAATCCTCGAAAGCCAGACCAAGCATCTTGGGTTATCTCGATGTGTGGGGGGGGAGGTTGCCAGCCACTGAATGACGGTTTTAGGAGGAGAGTGTCAGTCTTTGGTTGGAGTGTTGGAGATTCTTCCTGACTTCTGTCATGTGGGCGGGGCGTGGATTGGCTTGCGGGGGCGGGGGGGCAGGAGAGTAAGTAGAGGCTGCTGTCGTGGTCCGAATAATAGTCTAGGAGAGAAGAGATTCTGAAGCAGGTGAATTGGGTCAGCCACTGTCTAGATTCCTAGGGCTGCTGTAGCAAATGACCACGTCTTGGGGACTCAGTAACCTAGACTTATCGTCTCAAAGTTCTGGAGGCCAGAGGCTGCGATCAAGGTGTCAGCAGGGTCCTGCTTCCTCTGAAGACTCCAGGGGACACTTTTTCCCTTGTCCGGTTGTTTCTGGGGGCTGTTGGTGCTCTTTGTGGCCACATCACTCCAGGCTCTCCCTTGCTCTCCACATGGTCATGTGTCTATGTCTTTTCCTCTTCTGTTTCTTACAAGGAGGGTTGTCACTTGGAATTGGGACCCGCCTGGGCAATTCAGGATAATCTCATTTTAAGATCCTTAAAAGATCTTATCTGTCAAATCACATGGTAAAGACCTGCTTTCCAAACAAGGTCATCTTCACGGTTTTGAGAGATTAGGGTGTAGACCCAGCTTTTGGGGAGCATCATTCAACTCATTACATGTACTGAATGGATGGAGCTGCGTCTGCTCTCAGGGTCCCTGTAAGTGGCTGTAGAAGGAAGGCTTGGCGTCTTGCACAAATGTCCTAGCAAACTTGGATAAACCCATCACCTGTGGAAATGCCACAGCATCTCCCCGCAGTGTCTTTCCAGTATCTGATGAGCAGATCGTGGCAGACCAGCCGCCTCTCGGAAAGGGGGCGAAGACACAGTGAATAGATATGCAGGTGGGGAGCTCTTTCGAAATAAAGTAGAAATTCAAGTGACTGTTATTTGTGGAGAATCAGATTTTCTCCGACAGTTCTGCAAGCACGCTGCAACAGTCTCTTAAGCAAAATGTATTTTCTAAAGACTCTTCCCCTTGAACTTTACAAACTTTCCCCAGCTTGACGTTTCAGGTACAATAGGATGGATGGCAGCAGTGCTCTGTTTTCGTTTTTCCCCTTGTTTGTGCCCAGTTGCTGTTAGTAATGCGGCACAACCGTGTCTCTGGAAAGACAGCACCATTTTCATGTGCCTGCAGTGCGGCCCCTGCCGGAGCCCAGAACAAACAGCCCCAAGTGCTCTACCGGCACGGGTCTCGCTCTTTGCCTGTGCTCTCAGAGCACCTGCTCTAAGTAGGCCAGTGTCTTCTCCTGCAGATGCAGGGAGAGACCAGACATAGTCCCTGTTCCTGACTTGTCTTGTGGGGAACACGGATGTACACATGGCTGTGGCCTGGTGGAGGGAGGGCTCGGATAAGACGGCAAGGGCGGCCAAGAGGGAGCACAGAGGAGAGATGGGTTTCCACTAAAGTAGAAGTAGAAACACCCAGTAAATAGAGGAAAAGCTACCAGCCTCATTAGATGCTGGGTTTGCTCCTTAAGACAAGGTACCATTTTCACCTGTCAAACTCGGCAGGATCAAGTAAAAATGGAGTTAATGCTCCGTGTTGGCAAGCCCCAAGAAGCCGTCTCACGCGCTGGTGGTGGGAATGTGAATTGGTACAAGCGTCCTGGAAAGCAATTTGACGACAGGTTCAAAAGACTGAAAAAGGCGAATCTGTTCAAGATGTCATTCCTTTTCCATGACATTCACAGGCTCCTCGTTTCCCCCACATCCTCTTGGCTGTTTCCGTCATGGCACCTGCCACATGGGGTTGGGATGATCCGTTCGGGAATCTTTCCGCCCCGCTAGACTGAGACCCAGGGTTTCTGTTTTTCTAGTACTTAGTACCATGCTTTTCTAAATACCCTAACCTTGAAATACCTTAGGATCAAGTGCTGCCTGAATGTTGTGGTCTCGGTGGGGTTTTCCTAGATTTTCTTGCACGTATACTTTTACGGATCAAATTTAGGATTGCTTTGCCAGGCTCCCCCTTCTGCTGTCCCCAAAGAAAAATAAAATGGGTATTTCTTGGGATTTCTTCAATGTATAGTTGAATCGAACGAGTATTAACATCTTTACTGTATTATGTTCTCTCAGCTATGAGCATGATGGCCATCTGTTTGGTGAAGTTTTATTTTATGACTCTCAGAGAAGTTGAATGATATTTTTACAAGTGCAGAATCTTCTTGAGATTATTAGGTTCTTCAGATGTGATGTGTTGGAGTCCGTCTGTACCTGCTTGTAAGAGCTGATTATTAAATTTTCAGAACTTCTGGGAGGTGGTTGTGAAACATAGGCATTCTTAGAACTTAAACTTGCAACTGTATATATTTTCAGAGGTAATAAATATTCAGAACTCATGACTGCCTAATTGTTCTGTTGCATTTTATTATTATCAGTGGCCTTGAGGTCATTTATGTCTGGGGTATGTCGGTAAGCAAGGCAATTCTGTGTCACTGTGGACCATTGCACATCTCTTCCCAGCCCTATGTGCAGTGGTACTGTGTTGGGCATTTCTAACCCGCCATGGTGGGAGTATTGAAACTGCGGAAATCAGAAATGCTGTATATGCTATAAATTAGGCCTTTCCCCCCAGAGGATGAGTTAAAAATTTACAAGCACGCTATTGATGAGTTTGTACATGTATATGTGTATACATGTATATATGGCAAATGGAAGGTCTTCTGCCCCAGCTTTATATTTTCTTATTGGCTGACAACATTGTATGAAAAAACAATGAGTTTATTCATTTTACTTCTACACTAGACGTCTTACTGAATCTGATGATAAGTTACAGTTGTTTTCCTGTTGATTACCTTGGCTTTCTAAGTAGATACAAATCACTTTAGTAATTAAATTATTTTACTAAGAGTCGAAGTCAAGAATGGATATATATTCTAATCCAATATTGTTTGGCATCTATGGGTACGCTTGTATGTTAAATTTCAGAAGTATTTTTCTTTGAATTAAATATATTAAATTAATAATGCTGACATATCCTTGTATTTCTGGAATGAAATTTATTAGCTCATGTTACATTATTTTTTCATATGTAACAGGGCTTGGTTTCTTAATTTTCTTTTGGATTTTTATTTATATACATACTGGCTTACAGGTTTATAATTTTGCAACTTTGATCAGATCTTGGTATCATGATTATGACAGAAATGCTTGAAAAATGGTGGGTGAAATGTCTGCTCTTTTAAAATTTATCACTTGTTAAATGTTGCTTAATCTTTGGCTGTGAGATCTATGCAACAAAGCTTATAAAGCATTTTAAAATGATCTGTTGAGGTTCTTTTGTGGCATAATATTAAGGATTCTTTGTAGGAAAAGTTTATATATATATATATATATATATATATATATATATATATATATATATATTGTAGTCTTTGGTTAATTTGGAAGTTTTCCTCTCTTTCTTAATTTTTTGGAATAGTTTGGGAAGAAGAAGTATTTAACATTCTTCAAATGTTTGGCTCAGTCAGTTAAGTGGCTGCCTTCGGCTCAGGTCATGATTTCAGTGTCCTGGGATCGAGTCCCGCATCGGGCTCAGCAGAGAACATGCTTCTCTTTCCCTCTGCCTGCCACTCTGCTTACTTGTGCTCTTTCCCTATTTCTCTGTCAAATAAATAAATCTTAAAAAAAAAAAAAAAATTCTCCTGTGAGGCCATCTGTGTCCTGGACTTCTGTTTGTTGGGATTTTATTTTTTATTTTTTATTTTTTTTGTTACTAATTCAGTTTCCTTGCTAGTAATTTGCCTGTTCAAATGTTCGATTTCTTTGTGCTTCAGTTTTGGAAGGTTATATGTTTCTCCTCACTCATTTTTTTCTAAGTTATCCAATTTGTTGTCATGCAATTGTTCATAATCATCTCTTACCCTTTATTTCTCTGGTATTGATTGTTATTTCTCTTAGATTTGTGATTTTGTGTCTTTTTTTTTTTTGGGTGAGTCTGGGTAGAGGTTCATCAATTTTGATGATTTGATGACCTTTTTAAATAATCAGCTCCTGGTTTCATTATTTTATACACACACACACATTTCTATTTTGTTTATTTCTGCTCTGATCTTTATTATTTCTTTTCTAAAGATTATTTATTTATTTGACAGTGGGGAAGGGGACAAGCAGGGGGAGTGGTGGGCAAAGGGTGACGGAGAAGCAGACTCCCTGCTGAGCAAGGCAAGGCTTGATCTCAGGACCCTGGGATCATGATCTGAGCTGAAGGCAGACACTTAATTGACGGAGCCACTCAGGTCCTCCTGATCCTTATTATTTTTTTCCTTTTTTGGCTTTGTTTTCGTGGATGCCCAGGCTAAGAGTAGCTTTTACATTTTTTAAATGGTTGGAAAACAATACAAAATCAATTAGAATATGTGACCACAACTATATGGGACTCAGAAACCTGAAATAGTTACAATCTGGTCCTTACAAAGGAGTTGGCTGATTCTTCACTTAATCAATAGGTGTTTGTATTACCTCTTGCACTCACTTTCACTGTTGTGAACATGTTTTGTGCTGTTATTTAACAATGAATTCTGGAACACTGAAAAGAAAAAAATACGATTAAAAATATATAAGTAATTTTAACTTTTTCTAAAACTTATTTCTAATTGCCTTCAGAATGCAAAAGATGTTCTTGTTCTCCTGCATGGGATGGGGCAGGTTGGTGTAGTTTTATAAACCATCCCATCATCTTTATTTGATGTCCTCACTTGCTGAGGGTGTAGTGTGGGATTTTTTTTTAATCCACATTTGTAATTTAATCATCATTATTTAAAATTATAGGTCTATGTATCTTTTTTTAATTTTTAATTTTATTTATGTATTTTATTTTAAAAAAGATTTTATTTATTTGACAGAGAGAGATCACAAGTAGGCAGAGAGGCAGGCAGAGAGAGAGGGGGGAAGCAGGCTCCTCGCTGAGCAAAGAGCCCGATGTGGGGCTTGATCCCAGGACCCTGAGATCATGACCTGAGCCGAAGGCAGAGGCTTAACCCACTGAGCCACCCAGGCACCCCAATTTATTTATATTTGACAGAGAGATCACAAGTAGGCAGAGAGGCAGGCAGAGAGCAGGGAAAGCAGCAGGCTCCCTGCTGAGCAGAGCTCAATCCTAGGACAGAG
>PISX010030645.1:0-18489 GCA_004024625.1 Mellivora capensis | reverse complement strand
CTAGAGGGTATCATGCTTAGTGAAATAAGTCAATCAGAGAAAGACAACTATCATATGATCTCCCTGGTATGAGGAAGTGGAGATGCAACATGGGGGGTTGAGGGGGTAGGAAAAGAAGAAAAGAAACAAGATGGGATTGGGAGGGAGACAAACCATAAGTGACTATTAATCTCACAAAACAAACAGGGTTGCTGGGGTTTGGGGGGTCGGGAAAGGGAGGTGGGGTAATGGACATTGGGGAGGGTATGTGCTATGGTTAGTGCTGTAGAAGTGTGTAAACCTGACGATTCACAGACATGTACCCCTGGGGATAAAAATACTTTATATGTTTATAAAAAAAAAACACAAAAAACTAAGTTGATATTAATCCGACTTAGGTTGTTATAAATTAAGATGTTAATAGTAATCCCCAGTGCAGCCACTGAGAAAATACTTTGAAAGTATATAGTAAAAGAAACATGAGAATTAAAATGATACATTAGACAGTATCTATTAAACACATGAAAAGATAGGAGTGGAAGAACTGAGGACCAAAAAAACCACAAGACATACAAAAAACAAATATCAAAATGGGAGATATAAACCCTACCTTATCAGTGATTACATTAAATATAAATGAACTAAACTCTCCAATTAAAAGGGAGGGATTGACTGTGACCTCAGCTGCAACTTCTTGCTAGACACGTCTCCAAAGACAAGAGAAACAAAGGCAAAAATGAACAATTGGGACTTCATCAAGATAAAAAGATTTGCACAGCAAAGGAAACAGTCAACAAAACCAAAAGACAACCAACAGAATGGGAAAAGATATTAAAAAATGACATATCAGGGGTGCCTGAGTGGCTCAGTGGGTTAAAGCCTCTGCCTTTGGCTCAGGTCATGATCTCAGGGTCCTGGGATCGAGCCCTGCATCGGGCTCTCTTCTCAGCAGGGAGTCTGCTTCCTCCTCTCTCTCTCTCTTCTGCCTGCCTCTCTGCCTACTTGTGATCTCTGTCTGTCAAATAAATAAATAAAATCTTAAAAAAAAAGACTTATCAGATAAAGGGCTAGCATCAAAAATCTATAAAGAATTTATCAGACTCAATTCCCAAAGAACAAATAATCCAATCAAGAAATGGGCAGAAGACATGAACAGACATTTTTCCAAAGAAGACATCCAAATGGCCAACAGACACATGAAAAAATGCTCAACATCACGTGGCATCAGGGAAATACAAATCAAAACCACAATGAGATACCACCTCACACCAGTCAGAATGGCTAAAATTAACAAGTCAGGAAATGATGGATGTTGGCAAAGACATAGAGAAAAGGGAACCCTCTTACACTGTTTATGGGGATGGAAGCTGGTACAGCCACTCTGGAAAACAATATGGAGGTTCCTCAAAGAGTTTAAAATAGAGCTACCCTATGACCCAGCAATCACACTACTGGTATTTATCCCAAAGATACAAATGTACTGATCTGAAGGGACACCTGGACCCCAATGTTTATAGCAGCATGTCCACAGCAACCAAACTATGGAAAGAGCCCACATGTCCATCAGAAGATTAATGGATAAAGAAGATATCGTATGTGTATACAATGGAATACTACTCAGCCCTCAAAAAAATCTTGCCATTTCCAATGATGTGGATGGAACTAGAGGGCATTATGCTAAGTGAAATGAGTCAATCAGAGAAAGACAATTATGCAGAATTTAAGAAACAAAACAAAGGATCACAGCAGAAGAGAGGAAAAAATAAGACAAAGCAAAATCAGAGAGGGAGACAAATCATAAGAAACTCTTAACCATAGGAAACAAACTGAGGGTTACTGTCGGGGAGGAGGTGCGGGATGGGGTAACTGGGTGCTGGACGTTAAGGAGGGCACGTGATGTAATGAGCACTGGGTGTTACATGTGATGAAGAATCACTGACTTCTACCTCTGAAACTAATAATAGATTATATGTTAATCAATTAAATTTAAATTTTAAAAAATTAGAAATTAAATAAATAGTGATTGATCAATAGGAAAAAAATCTACCTCATTCTCTGAAGCAAAAAATGTAGCCTTAGATAAAAATATATATATAAATTCGGTTGTTCAGAGAAAAAGAATATCCACATGGTCACAAGCACATTAAAATGTGCTCAACATCATTAGTCATGAAGGAAATATATATTCAGATCATAATCAATATCACTTCGTATCCATTAGAAAGGCTAAAATGAAAATTAAGAACGATACCAAGAAATACATAAGAATTAGAACAACCACTTAGGGCAATGTTTTGGCAGTATTTACTAAAGTAGAATATGCATGCACACACTGTAATCCCAAGATTCCACTCCTCAACATATAGCCAACAGATTTATATATATATATATATATATATATATATATATATATATATACACATACCAAATAACATATTAAAAAATCTTCATAGTACACTTGGCGTGAAGTCCATTTGGGATTCCTTCCCCTTCTCTCTCTCAAATAAATAAATACTTTTTTTTTAAAGGTAGAGATTGACAGAATGGATAAAAAGATGATCCAATTATATATTGTCTGCAGGAAACTCACTTTAGATAAAAAGAGAAAGAGAGAAACATACAAGCAATTGAATCGGGTAGGAAACCAGGAGTCCATAAATACATAAATTGACAGTTTGATACACAGTTTCAAAGTGACTCTCTACAAACTACTTAGTAATTACAAAGCAGGAAAAGAGTAATTGCTTAATGTGGTGATTAAGCAGGGACTCAGAGGTCTACCTACCAGGGTCCAACTCTGAGCCCCACCACTTCCAAGCTGTGTGACCTCAGGCAAGTTGCTTCCCCTCCCTGTTTCTCACTTTCCTCATCTGTCGAGCACGATACTCACTGTATCTTTCTCCCAGGGGTCTTGCGAGAATTGTCAGTCAAAGACAACCAGGAACACACCTGTGGTCCAACAAATTCAGATTTATTACTTGTTTCCACAAAGGAGAACACACCCCGTGGGGAACCAAGAGGCACACGCTAAGGGCTGTTACGACCTCATGACTAGCCCACAGTATTAAACCTCACAAGAACAGTGTGAGGCAGGGTAATCGTCCCATTTCACAGGCGAGGAAACCGAGACCCTGACAAGGCAAGGCCAATGGTCGCAGGACTAGAAAGGGGTGGGACCAGCGCCTCCGGACGCCAGAGTTGACCACTCAGCTCTTGTCCCCACCCTCATGTCCTCTCTACTCGTTGTGTCAGCACTTCATTCTTCCACCCACTGTTCTGGGGGAAGCAATGTCCTGTTTCTTGTTCTTCTTCCTGAACCGGGGAGGAGCGTTCCCGAGGAGGGGTTTCAAGGGCAGCACGTGGGGTTATAAAAACCATCCTTGGGAGAGGAGCCAGAGAGAAGAGGAGAATGGCAGAGATGTGTGACTCCAAGGACCTGGGGGACCCTGGTGAGGCTGGGCCCCCACTCAGGAGTGATGGTAGGGAGGGCAGGACTCCAGGGTCCCCGGGGTGAGTCGGGGCTGCCCCCCAGCTCACAACACGGCTTGGCAGGCTTCAAGAGTTCAGCTGACTGTGTTCTGTTCCATTCAGAGGAGGAGATGTTCGAAGACGGGAGAGTAACGAAGAAATACACTGGTCTACTCAGGGGCTCAAAGATCTTGCCAGGTACCGAGGGGGGCGGTTCCAGGGCAGGCATCTGGGGAAGGGGCAGCTGGGGGGGCGCGTCCAGCATGGGGGGGGCAAGGTCTGTCCCTGAGAACCTCGGCTCTGCCCATTTGCTCGTCCTGCAGGGTGTCTGACGCGGGCCCAGCTGCCTCTACTTCTTCTTCTCGTCTCTCTGGGCTTCTTCCTGCTCCTGGTGGCCACCCTGGTTCAAGGTGAGTCAGGGGCCAGTCTTGGAGTCTTGGGGCCCATTAGGTATTTGTCCTATTTCACAGTCCCCAGACTCAATAAGACTTGGGCCTTTGAGCTCCACACCACCTGCTGTGTGACTGTGGGTTGGTTACTACTCCTCTCTGAGCCTGTGTCGTCATCTGTGAGATGCAGCCCATCTTGCTCCACAGGGAACACAGGCTCCCAGAAATCTTAAAACCAGATTCAACACAGGGTCAGGCCTACAGCTGGTGCTGATAAAGAGAACTTCTTGGGGCATCTGGGTGGCTTAGTGGGCTGGGCCTCTGCCTTCCGCTTAGGTCATGATCTCAGGTTCCTGGGATTGAGTCCCACATTGGGCTGTCTGCTCAGCAGGGAGCCTGCTTCCCCCTCAACCCCCACCTCTCTGCCTACTTGTGATCTCTCTCTTTGTCAAATAAATAAATAAAATCTTAAAAAAAAAAAGAGAACTTCTCTGCTCTCTTGTAGTCTCTAGTGTTCGCCAGTCACTGCAGAAAGAGAAGTGGGACCATCAGCAGAGCCCCAGCCAAGGTGAAGGGCTGAATGCAGGGTTTGGGGCCAGGGAGGGCTCAGAGGCTGTGGGACTTTGGATGAGCCACCGCCTGCCCCCTCCATCCCATCACCCCTCCACTCCTCCACCCTTCCGACCCTCCGCCCCACCGTGACCCTGACCCCATAGGGTTGAAGTTGGGGAGGAGACTGAATCCCTGGAGGAGACCCTGGGGGCAAAGTCGGCAAGTCATTTTCCGAGTCTCCGTTTTTTTTATTTGCGTAATGGACTCTTGGGGTCACTGTGAAATCTATAGATCGGTTCTCAAGGGGTGTTGTCTGCACTAAGCACACACTAGGTGCTTCCTAATGGAAGTCTCCTTCTCCCAGTGGGTGTGTCTCAGAAGCCCCCACGATCAGACCTGGACGAGATCCTCCAGCAACTGACTTGGATGAATGTCACCCTGGGTAAGAGTCAGCCACCAAAGTCGGGAGGGAGTTCAGGAGCCACAGGTGGGACTGCAACTCACTTTCTATGGCTCCCACCCCAGGAGGGCAGGGCAGGGCTGGGATCTGTCCCTGGGACTGAGCTGACAGCCGAACAGAGGGTTCTCCAGAGCTGACGCTGGTGCTGGGGTCCTGTCCGCCCTGCCTGCACTCTCCTCCCCAGCTGGCCTGTGCCGCCCCTGTCCCTGGAAATGGGAACTCTTCCAGGGAACCTGCTACTTCTTCTCCCAGACCCAGAACGTCTGGAAAGATGCCATCTCGGCGTGTCAGAACTTGAGGGCCCAGCTGGTGATCATCAACAGTACGGATGAGCAGGTGGGCCGGGCAGGGTTCCCGTCGGGGGCGGGGCCGCGGAGTGCCAGCAAAAAAGCCTTCTGTCCTTCCTCTGTCCTCGGAGAGATGGAGGCCTGGTTGGAGCTGGGGAGGGGGAGATGGGCAGGGAAGGATTCCTGGAGGAGGCCCTAAGGTGGGCTTGGGAAGGTCGTGTGAGAGAACCTGCGAGGCAGAAGCCCACCGTGGACAGAGAGGGGACTCAGCGCGCTCCCGAGACCATACGTGATGTCTCCCCAGACACAAGTGAACACAGTTCCACATGTGTGTGCCCATGAGCACACAGCCACAGCACACACGCACGTGTGAACACGTGCAGCTTGAGTCAGGGCTACAGGCTGGACCACAGGTGATCTTTCACGGGGCGGGGGACAACCGTGGGGATGCGGGCAGGCAGGGGCCGGTGACATCTTGCTGCCCCTGCCCCGCCACCCCCCCCACCCCTGCCGCCGCCCCAGAAATTTCTGAAGTCTTGGAATACGAAAAATAACCAGCGCACCTGGATCGGCCTCAGTGACCACCACAATGAGGGGTCTTGGAAGTGGCTGGACAACTCCCCCCTACAAGTCAGGTGACTGGCTAGAGGGCATGGCCCTGGGGGTGGGGGTGGGGCGTGGGCAGAGAAACCCAAGCCAGGGGCGCTCAGACGCTTGATGGGAAAACATCACCTGATGAGCTTGGTGGAGATGCAGAGTCCTGGTTCCATCCCGGGGGGGAGAGTCCGTGTCTATCATCCTAGGCATGGGCCCAGAAGTCTGCGTTTTTTGCTTTGCCAGAGCTGATTCGATGGAAGGGGTGTTTGAACCCTCATTTTGAAAGCAGCACCTCTGAGTCCTTACCACTCTCCGGCTGGTGCTTGGACTTTTAGTGCCCAAAGCCGGGGACCTGCTCTTGGGGGGCGGGGTTGGGCTCTGGGTGGAGTAGGGGGGCTGATAGCTTCCATGGTGTTCACAGCTTCTGGAAAGAAGGGGAACCCAACAACCACGGAGACGAGGACTGTGTAGAATTGTACAGCGATGGCTGGAATGACAACAGATGTAGCTCGGAAAACTTCTGGACGTGTGAGAAGCCTTCGTCCCCCTGCCCTGGCTCCTGAGGGTCCATGCTCCCCCCTCCCCACCTGCAGCTAGGGCATGCGTTCTGCTTGTTTCTCTGGCCCCGTTCTTTCTGCTTCTCCCTCTGGTGATTTGCCATCCTCCTCCTGCATGGAGGTCTTCGTGATCCCGAGGGACAGTCTGAGACCCCTTCTCCTCTAAGACCTGCCCCTCCATAGGGTAGAGACCTCTCCCTTCTGTTGACGGTCTCGACCCCTCGCAACCCCCCATGACATCCCCTTAATAAAGTCGCATATGGCATTGTGTGCCCCATGGAACTTATGTCTATTTTTAAAAAGTTTTTATTTATTTATTTGAGAGAGAGAGAAATAGCGAGAGCGAGAACACAAGCAGGGGGAGAGGGAGAAGCAGGCTCCCCGCTGAGCAGGGAGCCCGATGATGCGGGACTTGATTCCAGGACTCCAGGATCACGACCTGAGCTGAAAGCAGACGTTTAACCGACTGAGCCACCCAGGTGCCCCTTATGTCTATTTTTTTGAAATTGTTGAAGTTACTATAATTTTACACTATATACTATACTTCATATTTTATACTATAACTTTATATATTATGTTTGATATTAACTGAGACATTGTTATCTTTCAACACGTTTCTCTCTACTACTGTGTATTTTCTTTCTTTCTTTTTTTTTTTTAAAGATTTTGTTTATTTATTTGAGAGAGAGATAACAAGAGCAGGAGAGAGAGGGAGAAGCAGGCTCCCCACCGAGCAGAGATCCCGATGCGGGGCTCTATCCCAAGACCCTGGGATCATGACCTGAGCCAAAAGCAGACACTTAACCGACTGAGCCACCCAGGAGCCCCTTATATATCTTATTTCTCAGATACAGTTTTGAATTAATTTGTAATTTTGGTTGGGAATGTACGTATATACATATAGGTATGCACATGTCTGTCTGTCAATCTATGTGTTCATTCATTCCTGAACACATCATCTCATTACAAGGTACATTTCTTTTCTTTTTTTTTTAAAGATTTATTTATTTGTTTATTTACCTATTTGACAGACAGAGATCACAAGTTGGCAGAGAGGCAGGCAAAGAGAGAGGAGGAAGCAGGCTCCCTGCTGAGCAGAGAGCCCGATGCGAGGCTCGATCCCAGGACCCTGGGATCATGACCTGAGCCAAAACCAAGAGTTGGATACCCAACCGACTGCACCACCGAGGTGCCTCCTGTATGCATAACATTTTGAGGAACTGCCGAACTGTTTCCCGCAGCGGTCATGTCATTTTATGTTCCCACCAGCAATGCCTGAGGGCTCTCTTTTCTCCTCGCCAATACTGGTTATTTTTATTTTTTTCATAATAACTATCCTAGTAGGTATGGAGTGGCATCTCATTGTGGTTTAGGTGTGCTTTTGATTTAGGGGCGTCCATTGCTCTAGGTCTTCTTGGAGGGCAGAGATAGGAAATAAATGCATGTACAGTAACTGGTGTTCACACACACACACACACACACACACACTTCTATGTTTGTTTCTGTATCTACTTATCTGTGTACCTCTATTAAAAACCGTGAGTTCAGGACGCCTGGGTGGCTCGGTGGGTTAAGGCCTCTGCCTTAGGCTCGGGTCGTGATCCCGGGGTCTTGGGATCCAGTCCCGCGTCGGGCTCTCTGCTCAGCGGGGAGCCTGCTTCCTCCTCTCTCTCTCTGCCTGCCCCTCTGCCTACTTGTGATCTCTGCTCAAATAAATAAATAAATAAATAAAATATTTGAAAACAAAACAAAACAAAACCGTGGGTTCAGGCGCCTGGCTGGCTCAGCAGGCAGAGCATGTGACCCTTGATCTCGAGGTTGTGAGTTTGAGCCCCACGCTGGGTGCAGAGATTACTTTAAAAAACAAAAACAGGGGGCGCCTGGGTGGCTCAGTGGGTTAAGCCTCTGCCTTCGGCTCAGGTCATGATCTCAGGGTCCTGGGATCAAGCCCCACATCGGGCTCTCTGCTCAGCCGGGAGCCTGCTTCCCCCTCTCTCCCTCTGCCTGCCTCTCTGCCTACTTGTGATCTCAGTCTGTTAAATAAATAAAAATATTTAAAAAGAAAGATTTTATCCGTTTATTTGAGAGAGAGAGAGAGTTAAATGCTTAACTGACTGAACTACCCAGGTGCCCCACCTTGGCCCTATTTTACTTCTTTCTCAGTGTCATTGTTATTCTTCGATGTTTTCTTGCCTCTCTCCACTGCCCTTATCAAATTTTTGTTGGGGTCTGTTCTCTCTTGAGCACCTTACAATTTATTCTATGTATCTGAGATAATTTTGCCTTTTTATTCCATTTCTTTCCTGAGTTGGTTGGACTCTCTCTTCATTTATCCCTGCCCACGTCAGCATTTTAGATTTTTTTTTTTCTTCAAAGAGAGTGCAGGGGAGGGAGCATGTGATTGGGGTGGGGGCAGAGGGAGTGGGAGAGAGAATCTTAAGCAGGCTCCACACCCAGCATGCAGCCTGACTTGGGGCTCAATCTCATGATTCTGACTGAGATCATGCCCTGATCTGAAACCTACAGTCCAATGCTTAACCAACCAAGCCACCCAGGCGACCCCTGAATTTTTGATGTAAGGAGATTTCTTTTTTTTTTTTCTTATCCGCAGATGCCTGTTGGACTACGCAGTATTGAACTTTTTGTGGAGCATTGACTTACAAAATCCTTCTACTTCTTGACTCTTTCCTGGGGTACTTTTGCCCTCGTCCATTTATGTGGATTTTCATTTCCTGAATTTTTGCAATTACTCTCTGTGGACTATGTTCCTTTAGTTTTTTCTTTTTTTTTTTTTTTTGGTTCTGAGCTATGCGGCTCAAAGGCGCCCTCTTCTGTCAATGCAGCAAATCGACTTAATTTAGTGTTCTGTTGGCGTGAGCATAGGTTGAGAGATGTCCAATTTCATAGTTTTCTTTTGTCTTGAAGAGCCCTACATTTGCCCCTTCCATTCCTCTTCACCACCAGACTGTCAATGAGCTCTTCTCTCTTGCTTTTTCCTTTTTCCTTTCCCCAGAAGCTATGCATTTTGAAGACTGTCCTTTTAATCCATCCCTTTTTTGGAATCCATGCTCTGATCGGCTCCAACATCATTGCGGTATTTTCAGACTTAGGGTGGGCTTCGTCTTTCTAGAACTAGTCCTAGATCAGCCTCAGATTACTTTGCTAGTTTCCCATTTTTGTATCCGCTGCACTTTGTCTCCATTGTTCAGGCGTGGAGCACGAGGTGGGGGCTCTCCTGCTTCACTTCCTTGACATTTGACGTTTTCTCATAATCCTTTTACGTTCTGGCATTCTCCGTGTTCAGGCTATGCCATAGTTTGCTTTTCCCTCCTTTTTTTTTTTTTTTTTGTGCTGCTTTGGGAAGAAGGATTTGGGAAACCGGTCGATCTCCCCACGGTGGGATATGTTTGAGATTCTTCATGGCTGCTCCAATATAAATGGATAAAGTTCCTAACCCCAGAAGACATGAATAGCATTGGCATTGTTTTCCTAGGCTTGCAGAGGGCTCCGCACTGAGTCAAACTTACTTGCCAGCCCGAGGATTGACCACTGCTGAATGAGAGAGGGTCTGCCATGGAGGGCAGGATGTGGACAACAGAGATTACGACAACCCATAAGCAACTGTTATTACTAGACCCATAGGGTACTGAGGAAACGTTAAGTAAAAGCTAGTAGTTCAGCACCATTCGCAATAGGGAAAAGGAGGAAACAGCCCAAATGCCCATCAACCGATGAATGGATAAACAAAAGCTGGTCTGTTCATATAATGGGATATTATTCAGTCCTAAAAAGGAACTAAGTACTGACACCTGCTACAGCATAGATGAACTTGGGAAACATTATGCTCAGGGAGAGAAGCCAGGCACAAAAGGTCACGTATATGAAATGTCCAAAGTAGGCAAATCTTCATAAAGGCAGAAAGCAGATCAGAGGTTGCCAGGGGCTGGGGAGGGCAGGGAGAAGTAAGTGCCAGTCGGTCTAGGATTTCCTCTTTCTGGTAATGAACAAGTTCCAGAACTAGAGAGTGGGGATGGTTGCACAACACTGTGAAGACGCTTTAATGCCACGGCATTGGGCACTCGAAAGTGGTAAAAATGGTCGAATTTGTGTTATGTGTATTTTACCCCAGTGAGAAGGAAACTGACATTTCCTTAATCTCTTCTGTTCTGGTCTGTGCATTTGGGGATCTCTGAGGAGGCTGGATGCATCACTCGGCATTCTAAAAAGGAAAGGTTCCTGCCAGATGTGGAAAAGCAGGGAGGTCCTTCCCCTGCCCACCCCATGACTGGCCTTGTGGGCAAGACCACGCTTCTTGGTAAAATGTCTATAAGATTCTACGCAAGTTATTGACTATGGATATCATCTACTGGCTTATTTGGGAAGATTTTCTTCTCCTGAATTTATCCTCTCTTGTCAAAATCAGATGGAAATTTCTAGACCCCTGTGTGAGCAAAAAAACTAGCTTAAAGGGTGTCGGTATCTATTCCTAACTAAAATGCACATGGCCATCGTTACCATGCTATTACAGACTGAATATTTGCAACCCCACCCCAGTGCCTATGTTGAGGCCCTAAACCCCAGTGCAGGGTTACTTGGAGGTGGGGGCCCTTGAGAGGTAATTGGGTTGAGATGAGGTCATGAGGATGGTGCCCTTGTCACGGGATTAGAGCCCTCTCAAGAAGAGGAAGAGACACCAGAGCCCCCCCTCTCCTCCTTGAGAGGCACGGTGAGAAGGCAGCCATCTGCCTGCTGGGAGGAGAGCTCTCACCAAGAATCAAATCTGCGAGAACTTTAATTTTGGACTTCCTCAGCCTCCAGAACCATGTTGTTTGTAAGCCACCCAGTTTCCTGTATTTTTTTAAAAAGATGTATTTATTTATTTATTTATTTATTTTAAAGATTCTATTTATTTATTTCACAGAGAGATAGAGAGCACAGGTATGCAGAGTGGCAGGCAGAAGGAGAAAGAGAAGCAGGCTCCCCATTGCGCAGGGAGCCCAATGCAGGGCTCTATCCCAGGACCCTGGAATCATGACCTGAGCCGAAGGAAGATGCTTAACAACTGAGCCACCCAGGCGCCCTATTTTTATTTTTTAAAGATTTATTTATTTATTTATATTTCTAAAAGGAGTTATTTATTTATTTGAGAGAAAGAGAGAACGTGCAAGTGGGGGGAGGGGCAGAGGGAAAGAGGGAGAATCTGAAACAGACTCCTCGCTGAGAGGGGGAGCCTGATGTGGGACTCGATCTCATGACCCTGAGATCATGACCTGAGCCAAAATCAAGAGTCGGACGCTTCCCCGACTGTGGCACCCAGGTGCCCCTACTTATTTATTTTAGAGAGAGAGCATGCGCAGGGGGGAGGAGTACAGGGAGAGAGAGTCTTAAGCAGACTCTTGGCTGAGCGTGGAGCCTGAGGTGGGGCTCGATCTCAAGATCTTGAGATCATGAACTGAGCCAAAAACAAGCCAGAGGCTTAACTGACATCAGCACCCAGGCGTCCCTATGGTATTTTTAAAATACCATTTAGCAGACTAAGGCACGTGCCTCTCACCCCATTCCTAAAAGCAAGGACTTAGAGTGATCTCCCGGGGGTGGCTCAGGCGGTTAGGCAGCTGCCTTCAGCTCGGGTCATGATCCCAGCATCGTGGGATCAAGTCCCGAGTAGGACTCCCTGCTCAGTGGGGACTCTGCTTCTCCCTCCCCCGGCTCTTCTGCTCTCGCTTGCTCTCTCTCTCCCTCTCAAATAAATAAATAAAATCTTTAAAAGAAAAGAAAAGAATTAACTCCCTGTTCAGAGCTCAGGACTGGCTTAGTCCCTTTCAGCTGTAACGGTGTGTATCAGTCAAGATGTATCTATTGTAAGTAAGAGAAAACAACACAAACAAGTGTAAACAAATGAACAAATGATTCATGGACTCAGGTAAGAAAGTCCTGTTTCAGAGCCCACAGACGCTGCTAAGGATCCCATGCTTTCCCATCTCTACCTTCCCTAGTCTCCATCCCAAGTTCCCGGCCGAAGATGTGTTCCATTGTGGTGACAGGTTGGCTCACCAGGAGGAAACAGGGCTTGCATGAGAAGTTAAATCTAGTTATCAAAAAAGAAATGACCTCCCCCCACCAACCCTCTATTTTTCCTGGGCCTCATCCCAGACTCACTGAATTGGACTCTCTTGGGAGTGGGTTAACAATACCATATTTCCTTCCACATTTCTTTTTACTCATATGTGGAATTTAAGAAAAAAAAACCCAGATGAACATAGGGGAAGAGGAAGAAAAATAAAATAAGATAGAGACAGAGAGGGAGGCAAACCATAAGAGACTCTTAACTATAGGGAACAAACTGAGGGCTGCTGGAGGGGTGGTGGGTAACGGGGGGATGGGCATCAAGGAGGGCACATGATGCAATGAGCAGGGGGTGTTATATGCAACTGATGAATCACTAAATTCTCCCCCTGAGACTAACACTACACTACATGTGAACTAACTTGAATTTAAATAAAATCCTGAAAGAAAAAAAATCTGCATTTTTTTCAGAAACTGCATTTTTAATAAGCGCCCCCCTCCAGGAAGATGCAAATGAAAACCACGATGAGCTGTCCCTTTACACCCACCAGAATGGCTAGAATGAAAGGGATAGTAGCAAGTATGGTCAAGGATGCGGAGAAATTGGAACCCTACAAGACACTCCTAAGAGGGGAGGTCTTCAGAATTCTCATCATGAGAAAAAAAAGTGTAACAATCTTAACTGTGGAAACAGATTTATTGGGGTGATCATTCTGCAATATATACGCACGTTGAATCATTATGCTGTACACCTAAAACTAAGACAATGTTATGTGTCAATTACAGCTCAATGAAACTGGAAAAAAAATTTTTAAGATTGATTTGTTTTTTACAGAAAGAGAGAGAGAGCAAGAGCTGGGGCAGGGGAAGAAGCAGAGGGAGAGGCTCACACTGAGTGTGGGGCTGGACGCAGGGCTTGATCTCAGGACCCCAAGATCATGAACCTGAGCCGGAACCACGAGTTGGATGCTTAACTGACTACACCATTCAGGTGTCTCTGGAAACGATTTTTTAACAATAAAATAAAATACATAGCTATCTCATATTGCACCATACAATCACCTGTCAGACGCTCAGTGGATACCAACCCCAAGCCTGGGGCCAGGGTGAAGTTCCTGATGGTCTAGTCATTCGCATTTGAGGAAACTGACCCCTGAGAGAGAGCAGAGCACTGCTGGAGGGCCAGAGTTAGGATTGCAGCCTCCCTCGCCTCCTGCCCCTCTCCTCCTTCCTCCCCTGCACAGAGAGGTGGGAGAGGCCACCAGACAGCTGGACAGGGAAACCCAGAGGGACCTGAGCCCTGGCTGGCAGCCTCCCTCAGGGACCTGGACCTGGACCAAACCTGCAGTTGGCCCTACCTATAACCTGCAGGCCGGATTATCTACCCCAGGATGGGAGGAGCCAATCAATTCATATACAAAGTAGTTAGAAGAGAGCCCCACTAGAGCAGGCCTTAAATAAACTTGAGCAATTGTGAATCAGCCCCAACTCCCAAAGTCCTTTCAGAAAGCACCATAATTGGGATGCCTGGGTGGCTCAGTTGGTTAAGCGGCCACCTTCGGCTCAGGTCATGTTCCCAGCGTCCTGGGATCAAGTCCCACATCGGGCTCCTTGCTCGGCAGGGAGCCTTGCTTCTCTCTCTGTCTCTGCCTGCCACTCTGACTGCATGTGCTTGCTCTCATGCTCTCTCTCTCTCTGACAAATAAATAAATAAAATATTTTTTTAAAAAAAGCACCATAATCGAGGCCATCAGCAAGCCAAGACAGAAGAGGGGGATGGTGGGGCGATGGGGTGATGCCCTAAGTGAAGGAAACATAACAAATTAGCCCTACTTTCCATGTTTTAGATCTCATGCAAAGCATCCCATGTCTTGGCTGTGCCATAAGAGGACCAGTCCTCCTGGCTGTCGACCCCAGACTACCCCGTGCTCCTTCCTAGAATGCCTGGAAGACCCAGCCCATCTCATCCCGTGTCTCCCTCCAGCCTTTTCCAGTGAGATGTCTCTGCCTCGCACCCTGTGTCTCTCCCTGAGTGAAAGCAGATTTCGGAAGTGAGCGTCACGGGGTGAGAAAGGCAGGCTGCGGTCCCAGGAGTCCTGAACAAGGCATTTGGGGACGGTGGGTGAGGCTGACCCTGGGTGAGGCTGGCTTGGGGCTCTGGGGTCTTGGGGTGAGCCCAAGGAGGTGGCCCACTCTGGTCTCAGTCTGCACAGACTCTGAGTTGTTTCTCTGCCCACTCAGAGGAGGAAGAGCTGATACCCAGCAGGACCACTGTCCCCCTAAAGACTACGGATTAGACCATGAAGTTTCCAGAACTTCACGGGAGCAACAGGGTTAGGGCATGGAGTAGCTACAGATCTTGCCAGATTCCTGGGTCCTGGGAGGCGGGGGCTGGGAACAGGCCTCCCTGGGGTGGGTTGATACAGGAACACGGGTGTGCTGGGGTCGCCCATCTTCCTGTCCCTCAGGGGGTCTGGGCCACAGTCAGGCCCACCTGGGGCTGCTGCTCTTCCCTCTCATGCTTCTTGCTGGCCTTCTGTTGGGTGTCCTTGTCCAAGGTCAGGTGCAGGCCCTCAGGGTCAGGGACTCCCAGGTCTGGTGTTTGGCTGCCTGGCTGGGGGGGGCAGACCCCTGAGAGAGATAGGCTGAAAGCAGAGACGTGGATCCCTCCAGGTTTTCCTGGCCAGCTGCCCTGTCTGGTGGCCTCTTCCACAGTCCCTCCCCACTCTGCTGCAGGGGAAGGGGCGGGTGAAGGTGAGGAACCAGAGGAGTCCTGGCTCCACCTGCTGTCCTCCTGCAGCCCGCATCAAGTGTCTTCCCCATCTGCAGAGAGGACGAACCAACAACGGAGAAACAATGTCCCTGGGGGCCTAGTGCAGAGCATGCATACAGCAGGTGTTTAATAAATGCAGTTTCTTGTTTTTCTTGGCACGGTCCCCAGAGTACCAGATCCCAGGGGCTGGAGCCTTTGAAGCAGGAGGTCCAGCAGAAACCGACCCAGCTGAAGGCTAGACTGGGTGACTGGCATTCCTGGGGGGCCAGGCACAGCGTAGGGCTTTATTAAGCCAGTCTCCTGTTCTGAGCTCCCTGCTTCTCCCAGTTTGGAGAGAATGGGGCTGGGACCCCTGAGTTCTCCTGGGCCTGGGGGAGGGTAGGAAGTGGGGAGGGAGATGGGCCGTCAGGAGTACAGAATGAAGGAGCCCCACCTCTCAAGGGATTGAAAAGCGGGCACTCCCAGGGTCAGGGGCATCTTAAGCTGAGTCCCAGCCCTTCCCACCTGCTCTAACAGGTGGGGGCCCATCCCTGGGGAATGGACACCTTTCCAGAGAAACTTCCTCCTTTTCCAATCCCCGACAGAACCAACACAAATCCATCTCGGCTTGCCAGGAAGTGGGGACTCAGCTTGTCATCATCGGAGGTGCCCATGAGCAGATACACCTGTCCAGGGAGCCTGCCTGGCCCCGGGGCCAGCACCTGGCCGCTGGCCAATGGAACAAGACGGCCAGAGGCGATTTTCTGGATGAGAAGCTGCTGGCTCCACTTGGAAAGGTGGGGCGAAGGCTGACAGGAATGGGGCATCGTGCTAGGGGACGTCAACGCCGTCTGACACTCGAGCTTCCAGGGAGCAGATCACGGAAACAAGCCCGTGCGGTGAGCTGACCAATGTGTAACAATGAGTTCTCTGGAGGGAGGGGAAAGTAAGTCCAGACTTGAAAACCAGTTCCCTGGTCAACGTCCTGCTGCTGCTGCTGTGGCCAATTTCAAGCCATTAACCGGTGCCACTCAAAGTGGAAAGAGACGCTGGAAAGAGACGTGCAGGACCGGCCCTCGGGAACTGGCTTGCTTTGGTGCCAGCTCGTTAAACGCAGGCGCGAGTAAGTTCAAGGAAACACCCTATGAGGTAGGAGTGGGGCTCTGAGACCCGGGCCTGAGCTCTACCTGGGGATCCCTCCCCCACTCCCTGGCACCTAAACCAGAGTCTGGGACTTTTCCCGCGTTGAGGAACGTGGTGTTCACATACTTGTGTTCAGATAAGATGCCAGATGCCCGAATGCCACATCAGGGCAGCAAGAGCTTGCAGTCCGGGTGAATGCTTTAAGACAGAGTCTTTAATTGAATTTCTGGGGCCTAGTAAGGCCAGTAGACCAGATTGGCATTGAAAAGATGGTTTGTTATAGCCATCGATCCCAAGAGAGGCACGCATAACACGCCACAGGCAGCACCAGGGCCCCTCGGGACGCAGTGGGCAGGGGACTGTGGGCAGGAGCCTTTATTGAGGTTTTCCCAGGGGGGAGTGGGAGTGGGAGGCTCTCACTGTCCTGTACCTCGCCCTGGGGTGATTGGGGCAGGGAGAGGGTAACCTTGAGTGTGGGAGCCGGAGAAGGGAGACCGTTGAGGGCGTGGGCTCTGGACTGGCAGGTGTGTATTTGAAACGCATGCCCTAGGGAGGAGGACTCCTCCCAGAAGTGGGAGGGGGGGCACAACAAGGGAGGCAGAAGGCCCCCCGCAAGGTAATTCAAGCATATTTTTGGGTTTTCTGGATCACGAGTGTGTGGGCAGGTGCGAAAGCATCAAGTTAACAGAAGCTATACACACGACTGGCATGGCAGGCCAAGGACGTGCGCTCATGTCCCCGACGGGCTTTGCAGCTTCGTGAAGTGTTGGAACAAAGGAGAACTGGACAGCAGTGGGCGGGAAGACTAGGGAACTTAGGGGTTACTGCAAATGTGATTTTGGCAAAAGGCCCCCAGCCACCTGTTCTAGTAGCTAAAGGCTGGTCTCTGTCCTTGACCCTGTAGCCCCAACCCCACCTCTGCTGGTTCTGCAGAACCTCACCCAGGATTCCTTGCCCTGGTCTGTGGGTGTGGTCCCCCTCGGATTCCTCATCCCCTATGGGTTCAGTTCTGTCCTTCCTGTGATGGCGCGAGGTTTCCCTCGCTCGGAGGTTGTAGTTCTGGGCACCCTGCCCTTTGGGGCTTCATAAAGGGGCCGGGCATGGGATACAATCAGGGCTCGTGTGTTCCATTGATCTGCTCTCTCTTCCCTGCCAAGATCACAGTTCGACTGGCTTTGTGTGACTGCCATGTTCCCTGGAGCTTTATCACATCCTTGCATACCTTCCGTCCCCTCAACGTCCCCTCAACATCCACCTGCCATTACCCGTGCCCTTGATGGAGGGCCTTCTCTGGTTGCTGGAGCTCATCCCAAAGGCTGGAAGGATCGGGGAGTGAATGCCGATGGGCAATGAGCAGGAGTTGGCGGAGAGGTCCCCCAGCTCCCTCTTCCCTCCTCCCTCAGTGACATAGTAGACGGGGGTGGGGGGGAGTTGCCCAGATGCCCTTTCAAGGAAAGACACGCTGCCCCAGCTGCCTAGACAGTCATTGGCAGACAGGCGTCAGCTCTCCACTCCTCTGGGGACACTCACTGCAGAGAGCTGCCTCACTCACAGCCATGCCCCTTCCTGCTCTGCCCCTTCATGCTCACACTGCCGCAGGGGGCCAAAAGTCTGGCCACGTGGGCGAGCTCAACGTGGGGCCCTTTCTGGTTTCCTGAGCTCCTGTGGGCGGGGTCAGCCAAGGCTGTTGTCAGACCTGCTTGGCTCAACTTGTCCCTCTGGGCAGTTCTGCTTCCTTCTTGTGGTATAATTTAAAAAAAAAAAAGAGAGAGAGATCTGGTCTTTGTCCCCAGTTCTGAATATAACAGAGCGCCATCCTGAGTTCTGTGAGCCGTTATAGCAAATGACCTAAACCTGAGAGGGGGTTCTGGGGACCCCCAAATTTGGAGTCAACCAGGCAGAAGTGTGGGTAGCCTGGGCACCCTGCCTGCAGCTGGTGGAGGATGTCGGAACTGGGGAATTGCCTGGTGTAAAATATGATATGCACTTCCCCTCCCTTCCACAGGTGCTGCCCCCCAAGATCGTTCCCTCATAAATAACATGAGGCCGCACCCAGTTCCAATGTAGGGTGTGGGGTTGGTCGTTCCTCAGACATTCAAGCAACCCTCTGACCCCGGCTGGGTGTCCTACCTGGAGTTAGTGCCAGACCCCACAGATCAAGGGTTTGGTCCTACAGGACTGCCTCCCCACTTCCAACACCAAGCTCAAGTCCGGGATATCCGCTGCGCTTCCGACCGAC
>PISX010030644.1:0-18470 GCA_004024625.1 Mellivora capensis | reverse complement strand
TCAGCATTTGGTATTACCAGTCTTTGTGGTTAAAAACAAACAAACAAACGAAAAAAACCTTATTCATTCTAAAAGATGTATACAGGTACCTCAATGTAGTTTAAATTTTTAGAGATTCATCATGTTGAACATATTTGCATGTGTTTATTTGCCACCCATATCTCTTTTTGGTGAAATCTCAGTTCAATAATTTTGCCCCTGTATTTATTGGGTTGTTAGCTTTATTGTTGGGTTTTGAGGACTCCTTACATATTCTAGATCCAAGTCCTTTCTCCTAAGTCTGTAGCTTGTCTTCATTTTGAAAAATAGTTTATATCTTTGTTAGCTCAGGCTTCTATAATAAAATGCCATAGAATGGGCAGCCTAAGCGGCAAACATTTTTTTCTCACAGTTCTGGAGGCTAGGAAGTCGAAGATCAAGGTGCCAGCAGATTCGATTCCTTGTGAGAGCCCTCTTTCTGGTGTGCCACCTTCTTCTTATGCCCTCACTGTTAGGAAAAGAGAGATCAAGCTCTCTGGTCTCTTGTAAAGGCACTATTCTCGTCATGAAGACCCCACCTTTATGACCTCATCTAAGTCCACTTATCTCCCAAAGTCCCCATAATCAAATATATTTGGGGAGAGGACTTCAACATATAAATTTGGGGAGGGATGAAATACAATCCATCCCTAATGGTATCACTCAAAGAGAATAAGTTTTAAGTTTTGATGAAGTCCAAATTATCAGTTGTTTTTAACAGATCATGCTTTGATGTCCTAGTTAGGAGATCTATGCCTAACCCAGATCACAAAGATATTCTCTTATGTTTTCTTATAGAAAATTTTTACTTTTAGGTGGTTTTATTTAGGTACAGTCCAATTTGGATGAACTGTTATATGTGGCACCAAGTATAAATGATCTTTTGTTTTTGTTGTTCTAACACCATCTGTTAAAAAAGTCTATTGCTGGGGACACCTGGGTGGCTCAGTGGGTTGAGCCTCTGCCTTCGGCTCAGGTCATGATCCCAGGGTCCTGGGATGGAGCCCCGCATCGGGCTCTCTGCTCGGCGGGAGCCTGGCTCCCTCCCCCCCCACCGCCGCCTGCCTCTCTGCTTACTTGTGATTGCTGTCTGTCAAATAAATAAATACTCTTTAAAAAGAAAAAAGCTATTTCTGGATTCTCCATTCTGTTCCATTGATTTATGTGTCTATGCGTTAATAAACACCACACTCTCCAGGTGCCTGGGTGGCTCAGCTGGTTAGGCATCTGACTCTTGGTTTCAGCCCAGGTCATGATCTCTGGGTCCTGGGAACAAGTCCTATGTCAGGCTTCATGCTGGGCATGAACCCTGCTTAGGAGCCTCTCTCTCTCTCTCCCCCTCCCCACTGTGCTTGCTCTCTCTGTCTCTAAAATAAATAAGTACATGCATGCATACATGCACACACACACATGCACACATGCTTACATATGTGCATGCATATGTGCACACATGCACACATACATACATACATGCATGCATACACACCACTCTCTTGATTAGCCTGGCATTATCCTGGGTCTTAAAATCAGGTAGTACGAATCCTTCAAGTTTTTCCATTTAAAAAATTGTTTTGATTATTCTAGTCCTTTGCATTTCTATGTAAGTTTTCAAATCGGTCTGTCAGTTTCTACTGGGGGGAAAAAGCCTTGTGAAATTTTGGTTGGGATATCAAAAATCCATATAAATCAATTTGGAGAGATTTGACAGTTTAACCATATGTAGTCTTCTGATCCATCATCATGGTATTTCTCTCCTTTCAGTTAATTTCCCTCAGTAACTTTTAAGTCTTCAGTGTACAGGTTTTGCACATCTTTTGCTAAAGGTATCCCTTAATATTTTGTATTTTCCATGATATAGTTTTTAAAATTCAGTTTCTGAATTTATTAAATATTCTTTACTATTACTTATTTTATAACAAAGCATTGAAGATCTCATGCAACTTATTGAATACTGTACTGGAAGTGAAAAGCAGAATGGTTGTATATATACTGGGAGCTGAATCCTACTGCAGCTGGCCAGCATCATAAGAGAGTGCCTCATTGCATATCGCTACCCTGGGAAAACATAAAAATTCAAAATTCAAATTATGGTTTCTACTGAATGTGTACTGCTTTCACACTATCATAAAGTCAAAAAACTATAAATAGAAGCATCATAAATTGGGGGACTAGCTGTATATAGAAATATAATTGATTTTATGTATTGACCTTGAATCCTATGAACTTGATAAACTCATGTATTTGTTTTAGTAGCTTTTTTGTGGATTCCTTAGGATTGTCTGTGATTGAAGACAGTTACTCCTTCCTTTTAACTTTAACTATGTTTTATTATTTCTTGATTTTATTGGTTGCACTAACTAGAACCTCCAGCAATGTGATGACTTAAAGTGATATCCTTGCTTCTCTCAAATCTTACTCTTGCACCGTTGTACTAGTTTGCTAGGGCTGCCATAAGGAAGTACCACAGACCAACTGGCTTAAATAACATTTATTTTCACACCATTATGGAATCTAGAAGTCTAAGATCAAGGTATCAGTGAGAATGGCTTTTTCTGAGGCCTCTCTCCTTAACTTGCAGATGTCTGTGTTCTCTCTGTGTTTTCACATGGATTTTCCTCTGCCTGCGTTTAACTTAATCTCCTCTTCTTTAAGGATACCAGTTATACTGGATTAGGATTTACCCTAATGACCTCATTTTAACTTGATTACCTCTTTAAAGGCCTTACTCTCTAAGTACAGTCATATTCTGAGGTATTGGGGATTAGGACTTCAACATATGAATTTGGGGCAGGGGAGCATGACTTAGCCCATAACAACCATTAAATAAGACGTTAGTTGTAAATCTTTTAAATGCCCTATATCAGGTTGTTAAAATTACCTTTAGGGCGCCTGGGTGGTTCAGTGGGTTAAAGCCTCTGCCTTCGGCCCCAGTCATGATCCCAGGGTCCTAGGATTGAGCCCCACGTCAGGCTCCATGCTCGGTGGGGACTCTGCTTCTCCCTCCCCATGCTCTTGTGCTCTTGCTTAGTCTCTCTCTGTCTCTGTCTCTGTCTCTCTCTCTCTCCTTCCCTCCCTCTCAAATAAACTCTTTTAAAAAAAAGATGATTAAATGTGTTTTTTCTTTCTCTAGTTTAATGTAGTAAATTACAAGGATTGATTTTTCAAATATTAAGCTCACCTTGTATTTCTGGGAATAACTCCTTTCAGTTGTGATACATTATCCTTTCTATGTGTTGCCAATTTTTATTTGGGAAAATATTATAGAATATTTTTGTGGTGCATAACATATTAAAGGATGTATTTCTGGGTGGAAGGAAAGATGCTGTACAAATATGTAGTCATTTACCAAAACATGAAGAATAAACATATTACTTGAAATATGTGGGCAAATATCAGGAACAAGAGTTCAAAGAGCTAAAAGTGAATGGAAACCAGCACTAGTGGGTAAAGTCATCCGTACTCATCCTTGTTTTTCTACCATTTGAGTTTTAAAATTACATGTGCATTAGTTTGGTAGAAGTAAAACCTGATTTATATTAATGAAAAAAAGTAAATCCTCCCCATCCAGAGACTAGTCATTTTTTCTTTTTTAGTTCATTTCCATTACAACTCTAATTCAGCTGGGATTTTTTTGGTGGGTGCATGGTGTGCAAACAACTGGGACAGGTTCTCTCTTTCCTTCCCCCAAAACTAGCTCCTCCCAGCACAATTTATTGGTTTTTTCCATGTTGTGTTAATACTTTCAATAATTTATACCAGGTTTTTTCTATACCATCTGTCCTTGCCCTGATAACCATACTGACTTGAGCTATAGATAGAATGAATTTACTGTGGTGGAGAACCTCATTCAAACAACAACAACAAAAAGAAATAGGATATGCAAGGCGCAGAGGTTTATAAAGGCGGACAGCTGGTAAACACACAGTTTGGAGTAATCTGAGAGTAGATATTGATGTAGAAACTGGGGTTCGAGGCAAATGGTCAGGAAAGAATTCCTGAGATGACTTTTGTGGTTTAATTAAAGCAGGACGACAGGACCTGTAGACAGAAGAGCTGCCCCGAGGTTGTGATGGGAAACTGATTATGTACTTTTAAACTGGGAGGAGGTTAGGGACAGCACAAGCTTCCAAGGTATTTTGGAAGCAAGGTTCCCATGATCCTGACGGACTGTTGTTCGGGAAAGGTCATTTATTACTGTTTAGTAAACACCCAGTCCTGAGACCTCTCAGAAGTATATCAGTGGGCCATAAGCTTGGGGGATGATTACCAACATACAGGAAATTTGCAAAGGAATTTTTGTATGTTAAAGAAGACTTACAGGATCCTGGGGCGGGAGGTAGGGGTGGAATCCTCTGGTTGATTGCCTCTTCCCCTTAGCAAAGTATTACCATCCGAGAAGCTGAGTTCCTAGAGGAATGTCACTCTGCCTGTTTAAGGACTTAACAATGGGCTGTTAAGGAAATTTAATTTTCTTGTCTTGGTTTCCCTTATCAGGTATGTATAGTAAATGTTGAAAGTGCAACAGTAAGTGGCATTACTTAAAATAAAACCTTGACAAGCAATCCTTGGGGGGAGGAATCGTTAGCTTCATAAACTTAGCACGCAAAGGTAAGGCCCTCCACTCAGGCTTCCATTTTTGCGCCAGCGCAGGCTCAGGGAGAAACTGCTGGCGGGCCGGGGCAAACGTCACTTCCCCTGGCCTCTGCCGGGTCCTCCGCGCTATGACCGCCTGCCCGGAGCCTCCCCAGCGGCGCCCTGGAATCGGGATAGGAGTAGTGATAACTAGCAGCGAGCATCCTGGTTGTGTCCTCCTGGGCAAGAGGAAAGGGTCAGTTGGGGCCGGCAGTTTTCAACTTCCTGGGGGCCATCTGGAGTTCGGGTGAGCAGCCACAGGGATCGCCTTAGAAAATCCCAACATGCAGCGGAAAAATGAACTCTCTCCTTGCGTGCGTCCGTGCGTCTTTGCGTGTGCGCTGACGCTGCGTCATCTCGCGCGTCCCTCTGCTCCCTCCCTGGGCTGATAAGCCCCGCCCACCCCAGGCGTACGCTGGGAGTGGGCGCTGAGCTGGGGAAGGGTGGGAGGGCGCTGCCTTAGTTGTGAGTCCCGCCAGTGTAGTCCCTTTTGGCAGGCGTCCGCTTGGTCACGGGCTGGTGTGTGTGCTTTTCTAGTGCATGCACTTAAGGGACGCAAATTGGGTCTTTCTAAATCTCGAGCAGTCTAGTTTTGCCAGTGAAGGCATTTGCACGGTTTGACTGTGCTTTAAACTTCCATGCATGGGCGATCTCTTTCCTGCCTGAGCAGATTTACTTGCACCTTGACCACGCAGATGGGATAACCGAACTCTCTGGGACTCAGTCTCTTTATCTTTACAGTCGGAAAGTTGGAACAAAGTACTCTTTAATGCCCTCTCTGCTTTGGCATTCTGTGGCTTGATGATGGATCCAACCAACAAAGGCAGTTGGGCAGTTAAGGGTCAGGTCTACCTAACCTGACCAAGGGTGCAGAAAGCCAGTGATTGTGCTGAAAGATGGGTTCTGAAGTGAGAACGGGGTTAAAGTCAACAGCAGATAAACAGCATCTAAAGCGTTCAGAGCCAGAGCTTGTCTTTCCATTAGTGTCAAAGTTCCCAACATGCATAAAAGTAGAGCACATAGCTCGTGAGTCCTCATTTACCTGTTATTCAGCTTGTTCTTGTTTAATCTCTATTGCTCCCTCACAACGGACACACACATCCCTTGTTTTCTACACTCTTCTAAAGGAAAACTCAGACATTTATTATACTACCCGATGTAAACTTGTTTCCCCACCTTACTATTTTAACACCTTAAGATAATCCATTAATAACCTGTGATACTCTGTACCGTTTTTCCCCAATTGTCTTGAAAATGTCTTTTTATTGTTTTTGTACCAATCGAGATCAAAGGAAGAATACATATTACATGTACTTTGGCATTGATAAATTTCTTGTCTCCAAATCCAACAGTAATCTGCCCCCCACTCTTCCTTTTCCATGCTATGTTGAAAATTTGGGTGATATGGAGATTTTCATACATTCTGATTACATTCTACTAAACTACCTATTTGTTGTAAACTGCTGGTTAGAAGTAGAGGCTTGATCCTAGTTCCCTTTAATCAGACTTTGTCTTTTATGAAGCATGGAATTCTTATCTCATAGCATATAGAATTTTTGAAATGGTCTTCAGGATTTTAAAAGGCAACAATAAATCATTTTTATGTAAGATAAGCCATCAGTTAATAACTAATAAAATTTCACACACACTGTATTGTGCTTTGTCAATTGTTGGTAAGCATTAGGTCACAAACAAAGCACTGATTAGAATATATAATTACTGGAGCAATGGCTAAAGATAGATTAATAATAATACAATAAAGTATTAGAATCTTTACTCAGATATCCAATGATAATAGCCAGAATTGAACTTTAATGAGCTTTTTACTAAGTGCTAGATATTATGCTAAGCTCTTCACATGTATGCTTTCTCTTATCTTTATATGACTGGTACACTGGCCTAAGTTTGATGGGAAACAAATAGGAAACAGCTTTATTTTCTCTGACCATTGTCTTTAAACATGATTTGTCTTTCCCTTCTCTGCTGCTCTAAGACATTTCCTGCAAATTCGATTGTTTTCCTGTCACTTGATTGTAAAAATAAATCGCCCTGTCACTTGATTGTAAAAATAAATCATCAAAATAATGATCCACTTTCAAGCATTTGTCTCTCCCAAGTAGTGGGGAAAAGGAGAAAGGAGGTGGGCCTCCTCCTCTTCTCACTGTTTCTGGTTTCCTTTCTTCTCCAGGCTGTTGGGGAGGGAGGGCGGGGGCCAGACTTTTTACATGACTAATGCTGCTGTGATCTACCCATGGGTACCCTCTGGATATAGTATTCATAGGTGTGCTCTCTTTCTCAGTGGATATTTGTGGGTTGTTTGGAAGTCCTATAAGGATGTCTATACTGCACAGTTCTCTGACATAGGTGACCAATTTAACTCTTGCTTAGCACACTGTCTTGCATTTTCTTTATATTGGGGTCCCCAGTAGTCTCTTGTAGCATCTGTTGGGCACAAAGGAAACTCACAATGGAAAATAATGCCTTCACTGTCACTCTTTTTCCTTGCTCATTCCTCATGGGCTTCTCTAGCCAGCCTCCTCCTTTCCAGATTCTCAAAGTGGGATGAAACCTCAGCCTCTGTCTTCACATGCAACCCTAAACCCCAAGGAACACATTTTAGACTTACCCAGACCTCTTACCTTTCTACCGCCTCTACTCTGATGCACAGCATTTGAGTTTCTACAGTTCCACATGTCTTTAGCAGGGGAATAACAACACCAGTATCTCTTTGAAAGTCACACCCAATCTCGGCCACCAGTTTTCTTGGAGCACCTCTCCCTTGGCCTTGGGGCAGAGTTGTCCCCTCATCAGGAGGAAGGGGAACATTGCTACTGTGCTTGAAAATTCGTTAACTTTCCTCCTTCCCCAAAATCTCCTATCCTTCTTATTATGTAGACTGGGTAGGGTGAGGTCAAAAAACTACTCAGGCCTTTGGAAACCTTTGAGTTTAGATAGCATCTGTTTGCTCTTTTGCCATACTCTTTAGAATTTAAAGGTGCTTATTGTCTAGTGTCCTCAATTTTGAGGCTTTATCAAAAATTCTGAGACTGCAGAAAGAGACATCATCCACGTCTTGATACACTTACAACAACCTGGTGAGAGAGTGGCATTATCTCTTTATTTGTGCAAGATAGAAGGTAATGGACTTTGAAATCAAACCTAGGTCTAGCTGACTCCAAAGCCTGTGCTCTTTTCTTTCTTTTTTTAAAGATTTTATTTATTTGTTGGGGGGGGGGTGGGGCACAAGGACAGGGAGCTGCAGGCAGAGGGGGAAGCAACACCCCACTGAGCAAAGACCCTGATGATGTGGGACTCGATCCCAGGATCCTGGTATCATGACCTGAGCCTAAGGCAGATGCTTAACTGACTGAGCCACCCAGGGATCCCAGCCTGTGCTCTTAACTGGTATACTAAACTGATTGCATAGGGCTTCCAGGAATGTGAAGTAGTGCTGAATTGGCTAACAGGTTTTTTTGGGGGGGTTTTTTTTGTTTTGTTTTGTTTTGTTTTTCTCAGTATGAGTCCTTTTTGTCTTCAGATAACTTCAGATACCTTATACTTCAGATGAAGAGAATGTCAAAGGCAGGGTTGTTGATTGATTATTTTAAACATGAGCCAATTACAGTTCTTTTTGCTTTAAACTAGAAATTCCTAGCTAAGTTTCATGGAAGAAAAATAAATCACATAAACAGAATTGAATACAGTGTTACACTTCTGTTTTCCAGTGAAACGTGGGAAGAATGTGCTCAGAGGGAAACCTGGGAAGAAGCAGCTCTTCACCTGAAAAATGTTCGCTTTGCCTCAGTTGTGAATACCTTTATTGAGAAAGAAAATTACCATTATGTGACCGTACTAATGAAAGGAGAGGTGGATATGACTCATGACTCAGAACCCAAGAACACAGAGCCTGAAAAAAATGAAAGTAAGAGAATTATATATAATCATGCATCATCTTAGAAAAGCATATCATCTGAGTATTACAGTATGTTGCCATGGGAAGAGAATTAGAGTCTCTTCATATAGAAATGTAAATATACTTAAATCCTGAGAACATAAGGACACAGCAGGAAAAAGAGAATGGGCTCCCTAGCCATACTACTTGACTTGTATCCTGGTTTTTCCACTTAGAGATTTGCAAACTTGGGCAAGTTATTTAAAGTCTCTGGGCTTCTTTGCTCCTCTGTGATGAGAGTAACCACTTCAGATGGGTTGTTATAAGGATAAGGATAAAATGAATTAATATGCTTAAGGAAGCAAGGGAACATCCTAAGTGCTCAGCAAATCTTAGTTTTATTGTTAGTGTTTGATTTTACTTCAAACTGATTTTAAGGAAAACATGTAAGGTGCCATTATCAGTGTTCTCACCTGTAGAAGGGTGTAAATTTCCTTGTCCAGGGAGGGACTAACTGGACAAAACAGTTCTCCTCCGTGTTGGGTCGAGTGCTCTAAAAGCTGTAACCACAAGTGGTATTATTTACTGTGTGCTAAGCATTGTTTTGAGGGCCTTGCCTGTATCACCTCTCTTCAAATTTATAAAACTCTGTGACAAAGAGTAAAATATCAAACATCACATATATTATTTGCCGTTTAAAACCTGACCCCAGTAGTCTTGTGTCCTGAACCTACCCTGTAAACGTTTAATTGATTCTCTAATATGGAAGAATCTTTTCATTCAATAATTAGTCCCTGGATACTGTGTGCCCATTACTGTTTTAGGCACAGAAAATGCAGTGGTGCGCGGAACAAAGTCCCCGCCCTCTCAGGCTTGACATTTTATTGGGCGGGGGGATAGCAACAAATTGACAGGTATTTTAGCATGTAATTATAAGAAATAAGGATAAAAATAAAACCATGGAAGGATAGGAACACCTGGGTGCTGCCTCAGATAGGGTGATCAGGAAGGGCTCTGAGAAGGGGGATATATGCAGAGGCCTGGAGGAAGTGATCTTTCCAGAACGAATAAATCATCCCTGAAGTGTTCTGCAGTTTGAATTGATTGAATGAACAGAAGGCCATGTTCCCCCTAAATGTCTGTTGGGTCATATACAATTTTTTTTTAATAAAACAGATAACTACTTGAAATCATCTAAAGTGAACTAGTAAAGTCTGACTTTGACTTGAAATCATCTAAAGTGAAATAGCAAATTCTTACTTACTACACTCTAACACCAAATGTGTGGCTTTTTGGGGCACCTGGGTGGCTCAGCGGGTTAAGTCACTGCCTTTGGCTCAGGTCATGGTCTCAGGGTCCTGGGATCGAGCCCCATGTCGGGCTCTCTGCTCAGCAGGGAGCCTGCTTCCCCCTCTGTCTCTGCCTGCCTCTCTGCCTACTTATGATCAATCTCTGTCAAATAAATAAGTAAAATCTTAAAAAAAAAAAGTATGCCTTTTCCTCACTCCAAATAATTCTCCAGACATCAGCTGGGTGTCTTACAATTCAGTCGAATTCTTTTTTTTTTTTAAAGATTTTATTTACTTATTTGACAGACAAAGATCACAAGTAGGCAGAGAGGCAGGCAGAGAGAGAGGAGGAAGCTGGCTCCCTGCTGAGCAGAGAGCCCGATGCGGGGCTCTATCCTAGGACCCTGGGATCATGACCTGAGCCAAAAACAGAGGCCTCAACCCACCGAGCCACCCAGGTGCCCCTTCAGTCGAATTCTTTTTCTTTTTTCCTTTTTTTAAAAAAATTTCATTTCTTTTCAGCGTAACAGAATTCATAGTTTTTGCACCACACCCAGTGCTCCATGCAATGCATGCCCTCCATAATACCCACCACCTGGCTCCCCCAACCTCCCACCCCCACCCCTTCAAAACCCTCAGGTTGTTTTTCAGAGTCCACAGTTTCTCATGGTTCATCTCCCCCTCCAATTTCCCTCAACTCCCTTCTCCTCTCCACCTCCCCATGTCCTCCGTGTTATTTGTTATGCTCCGCAAATAAGTGAAACCATATGATAATTGACTCTCTCTGCTTGACTCAGATTTTTATTTCACTCAGCATAATCTCTTCCAGTCCCGTCCATGTTGCTACAAAAGTTGGGTATTCATCCTTTCTGATGGAGGCATAATACTCCATAGTGTATATGGACCACATCTTCCTTATCCATTCATCCGTTGAAGGGCATCTTGATTCTTTCCACAGTTTGGCGACCATGGCCATTGCTGCTATAAACATTGGGGTACAGATGGCCCTTCTTTTCACCACATCTGTATCTTTGGGGTAAATACCCAGTAGCGCAATTGCAGGGTCATAGGGAAGCTCTATTTTTAACTTCTTGAGGAATCTCCACACTGTTCTCCAGAGTGGCTGTATCAACTTGCATTCCCACCAACAGTGTAAGAGGGTTCCCCTTTCTCCACATCCTCTCCAACACACGTTGTTTCCTGTCTTGCTAATTTTGGCCATTCTAACTGGTGTGAGGTGGTATCTCAATGTGGTTTTAATTTGAATCTCCCTGAAGGCTAGTGATGAACATTTTTTCATGTGTCTGATAGCCATTTGGATGTTTTCATTGGAGAAGTGTCTGTTCATGTCTTCTGCCCATTTTCTTAACAGTGTCTGGAGTTAGTCTCAGAGCCCCAAAGTTAAGGAGCTCAGTCCCACAAGAGTGCCCCCCCTTCAAATGCCAGTCACACGTCCTGGCCTCCTGTATTTCTGACTGCCTGGCTATCCATCGGGCTTCCCACCACCTCTTCCTCAGGTTAAGTAATTTGCTCAAATGACCTGCAGAACTCAGGAAAACACTTTGCTTACATTATGGTTTATGACAAAGGAAACAACTCAGGAATAGCCAAATGGAAGAGAGGCACTGGGCCAGGTAGATGTGGAGAGGGAGGCAGAGCTTCCATCCTCTCAAGGAGCATGACACCCCCCTGGCACCTTGATGTGTTCACCAACTGGGAAGCTCTCTGAATTCGGTTGTGTAGGGTTTTCATGGATGTTCCTGTGTAATGGGACTATTGCATATTATTATTTTTGCAGTTGACTAAATCATTGTCTGCTGGTGATTAACTCAATCTCCAGCTCCTCTCCTCTCACCTTAGGTGGGATGTGGCTGCCTGGGAAGTCTTTCTGGTCACCAGCCCCCACCCGGAAGCTATCCAGGGGCCTCCAGCAACCCATCCGCTTATTAGCATAAACTCAAGTATGGTTGAAAGGGGTTTATTATGGGTAACAAAAGTTGTCCCTCTCATCCCTATCACTTAGGAAATGACAAAGATTCAGGAACTCTGTGCCAAGAAACAGGGAGGAAGGCCAGATATATATTTCTCACATCACAGTAACACACATAAAAATACCCAAAAAGTATCCAGAAGCCTTCTGTTGGCCTAGGATAACAACGAAAATCATTCATGCCTTAAGAGAGGAAAGCAGGACACCTAGGTGAGAAATGCACCAGTTTCCCTGGGGGAGCTCTACAAGTTCTGCTTTCACACCCTAATTATCCTGGATAAGTTGAGGACTAGGAGAGAGGAGAGTCCAGGACAGTAACAGTGGGAACAAAACTCAATAGTCTTGATATCCTGAAGCTGTGGGGAGGAGCAGTTGATTACTTGGCTTTTTAACATCAAGTTGAAGTGTAAACATGCAATATTTCCACTTTAACACTTTTTGCAGGACTCCGTTTCCTACAAAGCGGAGTATATTTCATATAACTGAAGCAGAATATATTTCATATAACTGAATTTTTAAAAATTCATTTGAGGCATCATTTATTCAGGTAATAAATAAGCACAGATTATTGTTGTCTTAAAACAGAGCCCTAAACTTGAAAGGAATGGCCATTTCCTTATTTTTATCTCTGTTACAGGCAAAAAAATCCCTGAGACAAGATGAGACAAAACGATAAAATAGTTCAGTTTTGCATTCTTAGTGTCATTGGTAAGAAGCAGACAGGGAAAGTGTTAATTTGTAGAGAAAGCCTGGGGAGAAAACACGGGAGTGACTAGCTCTCCCACCAGCTCTGACCTGTCACCAGCCAGCTGTCTGTGTCTCTCAGGCCCCCATTCTGCCTGGTGTCTGCAGGGATTTGCAGGGATTTGCAGAGATTTGTGGAGCTGAGCCCCCTCTAACCACCAGGTGCAGAGTGCTGGCTGGCCTCTATTTCTAGTTATCTTCCCCTGATGTTCAGAAGGCATCTCAGGTTCGATTCAAGTGTTCAGCTTCAAATCATAATTAATGTTTTACCTTTACTGAACTGTGAATACATAAAGAGCAGCATTTGGGCTCATTCACCTTTGCCTGGCTCCTATTCAGAGTACTTGTTCAGAATGTGTTGAAGGAAGAAGGGAAGGAGGGAAGGAGGTTCTCAAATCTGGTACCTAGACTGGCCCACTTTTTAACAACTTCTAAAACACTATTCTACTTTATGAAGTTCTGTATAAGGGTTTTTGTTACTCTACTATTGTATGTATTGTTTTTCTCCTCCTAGAATATGGTAGGTTTGAGTCCTTTTTACAGGCTTTGTGATTTTTTTTCTTCATTTCTGTAACTTTTTTTTTTTTTTTTAGTTTGTCTCCTTTCATTTGGTTGACCCTCTCACATGCTAATAAGCTGAAATCAAACAGTATGATTTTATAAGGCCCACGTTTACTAGCACCAAGTCAGATTTGACCAGAAAAAAATCATTCGACTCTGTCCCTCAGTAACAATATCACGGGCATTATTTTCACAGTTTTGCCAGTTGAGAGCCCTTGCTGATGACCAGCTGCACCATAGCCGAGGAGCAGTGGCTCAGTGGTGGTGGTTTTATTTATAGTCTAAACCTGCGGTCTCTCTCCCATGCTCACCGGATCCTGGATCTGCATCGCCCACTTCCGGTCACAGGTTAGGGCATCTTTCCTCCTGCCAGCCAATTATAATAGGAGAATCAGCCAGATGCTTCATGTTCTCCAAGACAGGACAAACTTTACAGAGAGCTCTCTTGAGACTCTGGTAATTCGGCAGATGTCCTGACATTGTTCCGTGACACCTGTCTGTCTCTTTCTCCCTCGCTCCTTCCTTCCCTCTTTCTTTTAGTCTGTGCTCACAGCTGCTGGTCCCTCCTTCCTGAACTTGTTCTAACTTCACAAATTCTCTGTCCTCTGCCTTTCCAGAGCAAAAGTACATGCCTGTATTTTATAGGCAGAGAAATACTTAGTGGAAGTAACCGCATTTAATTAAACATAAGTATATGCATGTGATCATGAGGAAACATAGTTTGAACATGGAGTGTACATCTTAATAATATAATATCTATATATTTACCTTTTAGGAGCATCTGTGCTTCCATGTTATTTACATCTAAAGATGTAATTTATTTGAGAGAGAGAGTGCACTTGCATGTGAGCAGGCGGGGAACAGAATGGGAGGGAGAGAGAGGGAAAGAATCTTCAGGAGATGCCATACTGAGCTCAGGGAGTCCATTCTGGGGGCTCGATCGCACAATCCTGAGATCACGACCTGAGCCAAAACCAAGAGTCGGTTGCTCACCCCAGCCACCCAGGCGCCCCTTATGTTATTGACATTTGAATAATCAAAGAAGGGGTGCCTGGGTGGTGCAGTCATTTGAGCAGCCAACTCGGTATGGGCTCAGGTCCTGACCTCAGGTGATGAGATGGAACCCCCCATCCGGCTCTGCGCTCAGCGCCAGAGTCAGCTTCAGATTCTCTCTGGACCCCTCCCACCTATGTTCTCTCTCTCTTTCTCAAATAAAAATAAATAAATAAAAAATAAATCATCAAAGAAAATACTGTTCTCTAGAATGTTTTTCTAGAATTTCATGGATTTCACAACTGGTAGATGCTGTGAAATCTTTCCCTCTTTCCATGATTTTTTAAAAATCTGCCCCGTCCATACTGTCTTTCTATCTAAAGTATACCACAACACAGAGAATACTTCTTATTCTCTGCACAGCTTCCATTACCTTCTAGAAAGGTAGAGGATAGCTTAGAAATGTTGTAATTCACCTTATTCTACATGTAATTGGTTTATTTTAATGTAGTGTTGTAATCTGTCATATATAAAGTTCTGTGCGTTTTGTTTAGCCAAATATTTAAGGAACAATTGAATGGTCCTCAATCTGGGTTTTACCATAACAAGGTCCTTATAAAGTTGGCTTCATGTTGAAATAACAGCATGTTTTAAATGATCACCATTCTGTTAAGATCATTCTAAATGCAAATTATATTGGTACAGCAGAGCTAATGCATAGCATCACTACAATTAGTAGCATGCTATTATTAGTAGCAAGCCATTTTTTAATTTAATTAATTTTTTCTAAGGATAGGTTAACTTGCCAAATTAAATATTGTTTCCATCCAGCTAAATTAATTGATTTGGTATCTTTCTTTTCTAGGTTGGGAGTGGGTTCCCTGGGAAGAATTTCCTCCACTGGACCAGCTTTTCTGGGCACTGCGTTGTTTAAAGGAACAGGGCTACAATCCATTTAAAGAAGATTTGGATCATTTGGTAGGATACAAAGGACATCATCTTCGGGGGTACAAGAAGATAACCTGACTTATTTTTAAAAGACAAGATAAGGTCCTGTTAGAGAGTGAAAAATATCTACATTTCAGAACAACTCCATTTTATCTAAAAAGTTCTATATGATTGTCAATTTATTTGATCTCTCTTAATATATCCATCACCCTTTCATCCAGTACTTGTGAAATATTTTCTGGCATTATGTCATGAAGTGCACTGCAGACTCAGTGTGATTAAATGGTGATATTGTGGCAATTCTGCTTTGCTTTCTGTATTTTTCTGTGATATTTACTGTGCAGTTTTTTGTTACCAGCTTGCATGAAGTGGAGGGCGATAGAATTTGCCTTAGTATTTCCATTCAAGCAGAGATCCTAGTTCAGATGCTGACAGAGAATGCCTGCTGCAGAATTTACTGTTTTGATTTTCCTCTTCTGTTTTATTTAAAACACATTTTTTGGTACTGTATTGTGACAGTCCTTGCAACTGCAGCAACAGGATAGGTCATTAGGGTCTATTTCCCAGGGTTCTGACTCAGAACCTACCTCAAGAGAAGTGAGACTAACTGCCCCAGATATTACCCCTCATTTACAGGCGATGTAATTTTGGGTTTCCTCACAAAATCTCTGTGAGATCTAACTTCCTTATATGTAAAAAGAAGATTAGACTAAGGCAGTGGTTCTCAAGGTGTGGTCTGGGGAGGTCTGTGAGACCCTTTCAAGGGCATTCAAGGTCAAACCTGCTTTCATAATAGTAGGACATTATTTGCCTTTTCCACTGCCATTCTTTAATGAGTGTACAGAGGAGCTATCCAGAGGCTGAGGGGCAATATACTGTAACAGACTGAATGCAAGAAGAAGCCAGGCTAGCCTGATGGATTAAACTCTTCTATAGGTTTATCTCAAATATAGTTGATTGGGAATTCATTCTTTTTTTTGAAATTTAAATTCAATTAACATATAATGTGTTATTGGTTTCAGAGGTAGAGGTCAGTGATTCATCAGTCTTATATAACACCCAGTGCCCATTACATCATGTGCCCCCCTTAATGTCCATCACCCAGTTACCCCATCACTCCACACCCCTCCCCTCCAGCAATCCTTAGTTTATTTCCTGTGATTAAGAGTCTCTTATGGTTTGTCTTCCTCTTTGATTTTATCTTATTTTTTTCCTCTTTTCCCCGTGATCCTGTTTTGTTTCTTAAATTTCACGTATCAGTGAGATCTTACGATAATTATCTTTCTCTTATTGGCTTATTTCCCTTAGCATAATACGCTCTAGTTCCATCCATGTCATTGCAAATGGCAAGATTTCTTTCTTTCTTTTTTTTTTTTTTTTTGATGGTGGAGTAGTATTCCATCGTATTTATATATACCACATCCTCCTTATCCATTCTGCTGTTGATGGACATCTGGGCTCCTTCCATAGTTTGGCTGTTGTGGGGAATTCACTGATTCTTTATGCTAGTACTTATTACCAAGTAGAATGTTATAGCTTCAGAGACTTACCACAAACCTGTAGAGTTTTTCCACATCAGCTACTTTAAATTTTTAATAGACTCATTTGGAGCTTGTGAGGTTATTTTAAATTTACCCAATTAGACATAACGGTTTATTTTGATGGAAATTAAAACTAACCTGGGCTATTACTTATAGGAAAAGGTGAAAGGATAAGTTTCATATTAGAGGGGGATTGCATTTACCCCAACACCTAATATGCCCAGTTGGCATCCCATAATCACTCAGTAAATATTTCTCTAAATTAGCAGATGAATGGAGGAGGATTTAGAATTCTTATGTAAGCAGTTAATTCTCAGATGGTTTGAGAATTGCCTTTAATGGAAAAAAAAACTAATGCTGACCACTAGCAGTATTCTCTTAAGATTAAATGTCAGCTGGAGTTCCTAAAGTACACCTCACCCTGCCAGGATGGTGGGGAACCTGAAATATCTCTTCTTCTGTTTGCTAGATCGAGCCCTGAGGTGTTCTGTATCCCCAGATAAGCAAGTGCAGTATCCTAGCAGAAGCATGAAAAAACTATGTGTTAAAATGATGATACAACATCAACATATGCAAATCAGTCAATGTGATACAATATATTAATAAAAGAAAAAACAAGAAGCAAATGATACTCTCAACAGATGCTGAAAAAGCATTTGACAAAGTACAGCATCCTTTCTTGATCAAAACTCTTCAAAGTGTAGGGATGGAGGGTACATACCTCAATATCGTCAAAGCCATCTATGAAAAACCCACAGCGAATATCATTCTCAATGGGGAAAAACTGAGAGCTTTCCCGCTAAGGTCAGGAACACAGCAGGGATGTCCATTATCACCACTGCTATTCAACATAGTACTAGAGGTCCTTGCCTCAGCAATCAGAAAACAAAAAGAAATTAAAGCCATCCAAATCGGCAAAGAAGAAGTCAAACTATCACTCTTTGTAGATGATATGATACTTTATGTGGAAAACCCAAAAGACTCCATGCCAAAACTGCTAGAACTCATATAGGAACTCAGTAAAGTGTCAGGATATAAAATCAATTCACAGAAATCAGTTGCATTTCTATATACCAACAACAGAACAGAAGAAAGAGAAATTAAGGAGTCAATCCCATTTACAAAACCATAAGATACCTAGGAATAAACCTAAGCAAAGAGGCAAAGAATCTGTACTTAGAAAAATACAAAGTACTCATGAGAGAAATTGAAGAAGACACAAAAAGATGGCAGACCATTCCATGCTCTTGGATCGGAAGAATAAACATTGTTAAAATGTCTACACTACCTAGAGCAATCTATACTTTTAATGCCATTCCCATCAAAATTCCACCAGTATTTTTCAAAGAGCTGGAGCAAATAATCCTAAAATTTGTATGGAATCAGAAGAGACCCCGAATTGCTAAAAAATGTTGAAAAACAAAAATAAAACTGGTGGCATCACGTTACCTGATTTCAAGCTTTACTACAAAGCTGTGATCACCAAGACAGCATGGTACTGGCATCAAAACAGACACATAGACCAGTGGAACAGAGTAGAGGGCCCAGATATGGACCCTCAACTCTATGGTCAAATAATCTTCAACAAAGCAGGAAAAAATATACAGTGGAAAAAAGACAGTCTCTTCAATAAATGGTGCTGGGAAAATTGGACAGCTATATTTAGAAGAATGAAACTTGACCATTCTCTTACACCGTACACAAAGATAAACTCGAAATGGATAAAGGACCTCAACGTGAGACAGGAATCCATCAGAATCCTAGAGGAGAACATAGGCAGTAACCTCTTTGATATCAGCCACAGCAACTTCTTTCAAGATATGTCTCCAAAGGCAAAGGAAACAAAAGCAAAAATGAACTTT
>PISX010030643.1:0-18467 GCA_004024625.1 Mellivora capensis | reverse complement strand
TGATTGACTTATTTCACTAAGCATGATACCCTCTAGTTCCATCCACGTCGTTGCGAATGGCAAGATTTCATTTCTTTTGATGGCTGCATAGTATTCCATCGTGTATATATACCACATCTTCTTTATCCATTTATCTGTTGATGGACATCTAGGCTCTTTCCATAGTTTGGCTATTGTAGACATTGCTGCTATAAACATTCGGGTGCACGTGCCCCTTCGGATCACTATGTTTGTATCTTTAGGTACAGAACTGTTCATTGTTTAAAATATTACATATTTTGTAACTATTACTTTGAATTCAATCAATATTTAACAGTAACAATCTGGCTCTTGTTTTGTATGCCCTTTATATAGCTACATCAAATTTATATAAGTTAGATTAATATTTCTTACAAGAGCATAGAAGAGGAGGGATTTTGTTCTGTACCCCTAACCTTCTCTAAGCTACAGATATAGTAAAATGGTGTGACCTATAGACATAAAGATGCTTTGCTTAACTTAAAAAGTTGCGGTTCATCAAAATGCTTAGAAAATGGGGAGGAATGTCACTGGAAAAGAGAATATGGCAAATATGAAAAGTCTTATGAAGAGTGGAAGAATGAATGAATGGAAGAATGGCAAACCATCTTTACTTTTATCCAAGGGTGAACTTTTTTGTTGGTGGTGGTGGTAGTCAGCTGTATTTCACTTTTTTTTCCATTTTATTTCTTTTCAGTGTTCCAAAATTCATTGTTCATGCACTACACCCAGTGCTCCATGTAATACGTGCCCTCCTTAATACCCACCACCAGGCTCACTCAACCCCCCAGCCCCCTCCCCTCCCAAACCCTCAGTTTGTTTCTCAGAGTCCACAGTCTCTCATGGTTCGTCTCCGCCTCCAATTTCCCCCAACTCCCTTCTCCTCTCCATCTCCCATTTTGTCTACAGGTTGGCTTATTGCTTCTCTGACTCCTAAAAATATAATTGGGAAAGCTTGATATCTTAAAAAGAATTTTGGGGAACTTAAAAAAAACTAGTTTCAAAATAAGTCTCTTGCTGTAGTGGTAAGTTAATTTCATTTGTAAACAAACGGGAGAATTCCATTGACTTTCATGTATTCTCTTAAATAGCAATGAGACAGCATCCAATTACCTTGAGAAATATAGAAAATAACAAAGGCACCTGCCCCTAGCAGACCTTTGAGATTGAAAAGAAGGCCCAGTTTATATATGAATAATTAGTAAACATTTCTACAGGTTAATAAGGGTGGTGGCTGACCCTAAAATGACTCTGATCACAAATGTGGTACTTTAGATTTTGGAATAATCCTACTCCTCGGCACTCTCCATATAGAAACCATAGGGAAGTTTCTAATGGACATTTAAAGCAGAGAATCATAGTAGGAACTATCTTTAAGGTAGAAATAATAGCAGTTGGAAATGTAATGGATTTTTCCCTTTTCTTGTAGGTGATGAATAGTAATAATGATGATGATGGAATAGCAACAACTCATTAATTATCATGCTTGGGAAAGAATGAAGACAAAAAGTTTGTTTGTTTTTCCAGTGGGAGTAAGTTAATTTTAAGAAAAACAGAGATATATTAGATTTAAAAGGGTTTGGGCTTGCTTTTTTTTTTTTTTTAAGTCAGAATGGCAGATCCAAACACCTGAGATACATGGCTGCATTCAGAAATCTAAGAAACAGTTATGTTTTTCAGAGTTTGGTGTATTCTCAGGGAATATTTTTAGCAATTGCACTATTTTGTGTTATTTGAATCCAGATGTATGTCTAAACATAGTGGTTTGCTTCATGGCATCAAAAATATGGTAAACATGATAATTATATACTTACCCTTAATTCTAGTATGTCCTACTTTTGTGTTTCATCCCACAGTTTATGCAAATTCACACACACCTGTGATAAAAAATGTTGTCCTTATTTAGTGTTTGAATATAAACAGAATAAAAGAAATATCTCACTCAGAGGAAGATGCCTTTTTCCGACGAAAGGTGGCATGCCATATCATTTGCACTAATTACACACCTTATTTCACATTAAAAACACATTTCAGGCAGTTAAAGCATATGCATGTCTTTTCCTTCTGAAATATTGTGATGATACTACTAAGGCTTTTCTTGAGGTTTTCTTTTTTGAATATGCCAGAACTGCTCTTTTCTCCAAATACCAATAAATTATATTACAAACAAAATCAAACCCATTCAGAATATTGTTTTTGTAATTATGGAATAAGAAGGGCAAACATTAAACAGAAGAGAACATAACATGAATAATTCTTTAAAGCATGTACCAGTCTCTTTATTCTGTCAATATTATTGTGATATGAATTACCAAACCTTAAAGGGATTTTTGTTTACCATCAAACTGCTCTAATTTCTGTTGAGAGAAATAGGCACAAAGAAAGGCAATGAAGCTTTGCCTAAAGATTGTCAATATGATGAGGACTGAGACGTGACTACATTAAACTCAATATTGATGGAAAACCCTTGATCAGAGATGGGAAAATTCAAAAAGCAAATCTCCTGAAAAGGAAAAAGGAGTTGACTTGTAAACACAAGAGTTGAATATGAAATGACTTGAAGCAATGTGCTTAACTGATTTGAATCTTGTACAATACTAACACGTATAAAATAATTCTTGAACATAACTTACAACCTTATCGGTGTCTGTGACTATAGATCTTCATCAAACGTTTCCAAAAGTCCTAAAGTTATCAGATTTACTTAGGAATCCATTGTCTGAAGGAGACCCTTAGAGAGTTTATTGCACTAGCTAACAGATGGACGCAATCGCAGTAAAGGGTATATAATTGTGCTAAGGGTATAAAACAAAGATTCTAGTAACTGTGATATTGAGCCTGTTTACCTCTTCTATGGTAAAGAAATGTGTGGTAACAGTCGAGAAACCAGGGATTTGGAAACCCAACAAGGGAAAAACAAACACAAACCAAAAAATAAAAACAAAACAACATTTATATATTGTCAGAAATGACACTAGACATCAAGAATTTTTTTTAACAAAAACTTCATTTTTAAACAGAAAACAATTCCACCGTCTGCAAAACTCTAGATTGAAATGTTGCTAGATTATTAGATTTAGAAAGAAAAAATTACTTTAAGCTTAAGAAGTCTGTTTGTTTTCCTTTGAGAGCATGTCTCAATTTAATCTGATTTGGAGATTTTCTTAGAATTCTCTGTCAGCATTTTGTCTGTTTGCAGCATTACTACTATAAAGAAATGATACTCAGTGGATTGATTCAGGAGTATGCTTTTCCTAACTCCCATGCGATTTCAGGAAAAAAAAAAAAAGACTCCATGGTAGTCTTTTGAAGTATGTTAAGTACTTTAAAGAGAAATAGACTTGAGATTTTAATCTGCAGTAATGTGATTTATGGTTTTTACAACACTAAAAATAGAGGTTTACATTTTAGTATTTCCAAACAATAGCAAGTATAACACTAATTTGACAAACTTAAGTGCATTTGTCTTTCCTAGATATTACTGACATGTAAACATCTTTGTTACATATGGAAATTAATTTGGAGAACATTAAAATAAGGACTAAAGTTTGTAAAGGACTGAATTGAATCTGTGTGACTATAAACTGTCTGCAATTCTGAGTCAATCCTCTTTTATCATGATATGACTTATGATAATCTCTGCTTTCAGAAGTCACAATATTATTTTTTCTGTAAAAATTATTCTGATTTATTAAAAAATCCTAAATAGGCTTTGATTGCATTTATTTGCATTTTATCCATAGTTACTAATTCCTTTACACTTCCAGCTTCTGCATTTTAAAACGCCAGAAGTCTATAAAGAAAATACAAGCTTCACCACATACAAATAAAATTATAATTGAAAAGTGCTTACGTAGCAGTTCAAGTCAGCCCATTACTTGTAATATTACTCTTACCAATGACAAATACGTTCCATCATAATCATAAATCAGTTCCTACTGTGCCAGTCTCCAGTAAAAGAACTCTTAAGTAAAACATTTCAGAAATGCAGTGCTGAGGGAATAACAACAATAAAAAGTGCAGCTTCTCATTTCACTTTACGAAAGAAGTAGTTGGGTATGTTATTTCTACCTTAACTTGAGTCCTGTGCTGTTAACATCTATTCCTTCTTACACATTCTCTTTTGGGCCTCTGGGCACAGTAGTTCTTTATTCTTGCTGATGCTCTTACTAATCTCATAAGGAAACAAATTTCATTCATTCTTCATTTAACCTTTTAATCATTATAGACCTCTACTTTAGAGAATAGTCTTTATCCTTAGAAATACATATAAAAAATCAAATGCAGGGTGTTCTTTGGAAAGGAAGGTACCCCCCTTATTTGGCAAAGGCAATGGATAGTGCTTTTACATCATCGTACAGAAGCAAGGCCCATGCCCTTGGCCTTGAGAACTTTATAAAGTGAAAGGCTAAAAAATAAGGTGGTTTTTGAAAAACAAGTTTGTTCAAATACTGAACCAGTATTGCAAGTACTATAAAGTTGCTCTAACATTTCTGTGCCAGCTGTATCAGAAGAATGCTTCCTAAGCCTAATTACATACTTACCCTTTTTTTCCCTAAGAGGTAGGTAGAGCTAGAGATAGAAACAACAAACATGGAGATAAAGACGTAATTTTGTGATTTCACAAAACAACTACTTATTTTTGCAATGAAAGGTGAAATATATTACTTGTAACGCAAACTGAATTTACCCCACAGTCAATGACATAAAAGGTTTTAGCATTAAAGGCAGTACAAGGTACCACTATCGTTCAAGGTGTATACTTTGATCTGCCTTGACAATGTTCACCTTCTGAAGATCTAGTAGAATCTTGAAGAAAACCCTCAATTTTTAGGCAAATACCTTATACCTACTATTTTCTTTATTTTTGTTAGAGCGCACGTGTGTGCACTCGCACAAGGTGGGGGGCGGGAGGGGCGGAGGGCTGGAAAGAGAATCCTAAGCAGGCTTCATGCCCAGTGCACAGCGAATTCAGGGCCCCATCTCTAGACTCTAAGATCATGACCTAAGCCGAAATAAAGAGTCAGACACTTAACTGACTGAGCCACCCAGGCCCCCCACATACTGTTTTCAAAGGAGATCCTGGTGCATGTGTAAAAGGGAGTTACCTCTATCTCTTGAATAAGGTGCACAGAATGATTTATTTTGACAATCAGAAATGCAGTACATCACAATGTGACTTAAGTGAAAATAAGAGGAAAAAAACCGCAGAGGGAATAATAAGTTAAATACCACAGTGTATTAAGCCAGCCTACTTAACCCGTGTGCCCTGGGGATGAGTGTGGGATGGAAATCCAGCTCTCTTCTCTTCGTCTCAGTTCTGTCTAAGTGTGAACATCTTGCCAGGCTGAGAGTGGCTCTAGTTCTTCAAAATATATAGGTTTTTCTATCAGATAGATCCTCTAATTGGGTGTGACAAGCAGGAAATTAATTCAACTTCAGCAACTCCTAGATGTTATTTGAGACTTGCAGTATTCATTATTTATAAAGCATCAGGTGCCTTTGAAAGTCATCACTGTGGAGTACAGGGTAAGACTGAGTGGTTTACAGGTTCTAAAATATTTATAATATTTGTATAAAATATTTCTCATTTTTTTTCTCATTTATATGACTATGTTATCATGTAAAGTAAAATGCCTCTGTCTAGACTCATCTGTACTATAATACTATGATTTCTCTTCTCAGTAAGTGATACCAGCTAGCCAGACAGTAAGAGCACCACTGTTTGATACTAATGTACTGATTTTTCAGACAGGAGAGAGAGACACTTTCTTTGTTGACTTTAAAAATTAAGGCCAAATCCAAGTACAGCAGCATAAAGATATTCCTCTGCATAAAAAATGCAAGTTCTAACTAATGCAAAACTCCTTAAAACAAAACTTGAAAACAACAACAAAACTCCTGGTCCTCCGCACTGCTATCCAAGCCATCAGTTCTCTTAATACTCGGGTGAATAAAAAAGCTTTAAGGGAAAATAATTAATTACCAGGGTAGCAATAAAATCAGAATAGCCATTATTGTCCCTACAGAAAGGATATACTGGGTGCTCAGACTGCACAGATAAACAAGACTGGGTCCTCTGGGAAGACATCATAAGAAGCCTTTTAAGTGAAATGAGTCTCCCACTGTGGCAGTGTTCTTTCTGATATTGTGTTATTACATAATCTAATTTTCTTTCCTTTAAAAATAGTTTCATTTTTTAATTTAAATTCCGGTTTGTTACCATATAATATAATACTAGTCTTAGGAATAGAAGTTAGTGATTCATAACTTATGCAGCACCCGGTTCTTATCACAAGTGCCCTCCTTAATTCCCATCACCCACTGAGCCCATCCACCACCTGCCTCCCCTCCAGCAACCCTCAGTTTGTGGTCAAGAGTCTGTTTTATGATCTCTCTTTCTCTCTCTCTTTCCCCCCTCTATGTTCATCTGTTTCATTCTTAAATTTCATATATGAGTGAAATCATATGGTATCTCTCTCTGGCTGACTTTTTCATTTAGCATACTACACTCTAGCTCCTTCCACGTTGTTGTAAATGGCAAGATTTCATTCTTTTCATGGCTGAGTAATATTCCATTGTGTATCTGTGTATATATATATATATATATACCAGTCTTCTTTATCCATTCATCAGTGATGGACATTTGGGCTCTTTCCATAAGTTGGCTTTTGTTGATAATACTGCTGTAAATATCAGGGTGTGTATATCCCTTCAAATCAGTATTTTTGTATCCTTTGGGTAAATACCTACTAGCACTCTTGCTGGGTCATAGGGTAGCACTATCTTTAACTTTTTGAGGAAATGCCATACTGTTTTCCAGAGTGGCAGTACCAGCTTGCATTCCCAACCCTTTCTATCTTGTTAACATCTCTTGTTTCCTGTCTTGTTACTTTTAGCCATAATGACAGGCGTCAGGTGATATCTCATTGTAGCTTTGATTTGTATTTCCCCAATGCCAAATGATGTTGAGCATTTTTCATATGTGTGTTAGCCATCTGTATGTTTCTTCATGTCTTCTGCCCATTTCTTAACTGGATTTTTTGTTTGGGGGTGTTGAGTTTGATAAATTCTTTATAGATTTTGGATACTAACTCTTTGTCAGATAAGTCATTTGCAAATATCTTCTCCCATTCTGACGGTTGCCTTTTAGTTTGGGGGAAAAAGTAATTTTTTCTTCACTTTAGAACTTTTCGTTTACAAAGCTATAGTATAGTAGTATAATATAGTTCTAGACAGTATTGTACTGACACAAAGACAGATTAATGGAACAGCACAGAGAACTCAGAAATGGACCCAGAATACCTAAAAAAAAAAAAAAAAGACAGTCACTTCAACAAATGGTGTTGAAAAAACTGACAACAACATGAAAAAGAATGAAATTGGATTACTTTCTTATATCATACACAAAATAGATGCAAATTGGATAAAAGACCTAACTGTGAGACAGGAAACCATCAAAATCCTAGAGAAGAACACAGCAGTAACCTCTTTGACATCAGCCGTAGCAGCTTCTTACTAGTTGTATCTCTGGAGGCAAGGAAAACAAAAGCAAAAATGAACTATTGGGATTTCATCAAGATCAAAAGCTTCTTCACAGCAAAAGAAGCAATCAACAAAACAAATTCAGAATTCAGAAATGGGTCCCATTTGGCCAAAATCAAGGTATTGGTTCTGTTGCATTCCTTTTGGAGGCTTTAGGGAAGAATCCATTTCCTTGCATTGGCCACAGCTTCTACAGGTTGCCTAAATTCCTTGCTCAGGGTTTCTTCAGTCTTCAAACTCAACAGCATTTTCACATTTGTCTGTCACTGACCTGTTTTTGTTATCTATCTCTTTCCCTGCTTCTGATTGTCCTGCCCTTTCTCCCCTTGTAAGTGCCCTGTAATTACACTGGAAACACTTAGGTAATCCAGGATAATCTTCCATTTTGAAATCCCCAATTTAATCCCATCTTCAGAGTTCCTTTGTCAGGTAAGGTAACATATTTAGAGTCCAGGGATTAGGATGTGGACATCTTTGATAGGGGAAAGGATGGGTGGGGATGGACGATGGGAGAGGAGACCATTATTCTAATCCCTACAGGCACCATGTCAATTTTTTATAAAATCTGAGATCTGGTTGAATAGGTGACATATTGCAGATGTTCAATTAACATTTGAAAAGTTAGTATATAAATAATGTCTAACACAATGTCATTCAAATGATGTATGTCATCAAAGTATGATCTAAAATTTCACCCAATTATCCACCTTTCCCATTATAATATTTTCAATACAGTAAAGATCTATAGAGAACTAACAGTGTCACAGGTCACAAAATCCTATGGTAACTCACCCTGTGAAGCACCTCGGATACCTCACCAATGGGTTCTGTAGGAAAATGAAACAGGAAATTTCATCATATTTGACCTCCTCAGCAGAATAGCTCTTTCTGTTTTAAAAGGAACGATGCCAAGGTGATGTTTCCATTTTTCTCACCTTTGCTGTCTGCCTTATTTTCTCTTCTGTAGGGGTTTCTTACCTATAGCTGTATACCGTCATTTTAAAATTATAAAGCATAAGGTATTAAAATTACGATTAGAAAGTATTAATATTTTATGTATCAGTGCTACTTTATCTAACTTTTCTTTTTAAAAATTGAAATTATATACTTCATTTTCCAAACTGCCTGTTTTGGAATCTAATCAGTATCTCTCTTACCTGGAAACTCAATTTGTCTTTCAAGCTGAGTAACCATGAAACCAGAAAATCTCATGGGTTCTGTGGTTTGGTAAAGGACTTACTGGAGCTGAGAGAAGGAGTTGCAGCAGATAAAATTCTTTATATCCTTAGGTAGCCTATAAAGCACTTTTGCCTCCTTTTATTTATTCGCTCATTTACAAATGTTTGTATATAGTTATTTCACAGTCCATAAGGGCAAAGGGTTAAATTATTCCACGGCACACTGTTGTCTCCTGTCTTTACAGAGCCCCTGCCTTCTTGATTGGTTGATTCAATTTTTCTTTTTTTTAAGATTTTATTTATTTACTTGACAGAGAGAGAGAGAGCACAAGCAAGAGGAATAGCAGACAGAGAGAGAGAGAGAAGCAGATTCCCCACTGAGTGGGGAGCCTGATGTGGAGCTGGATCCCAGGGTACTGGGGTTATGACCTGAGCTGAAGGCAGATGCCCAACTGACTGACAACCCAGGTGTCCGAGTTGACTCACATTTATTTTCATTCTTCACTTCCATTTTCCTCCCTCTATGGCCTTTGACTCAGTTTGACTTTGAGTTTTTATGTATCCTTTTAAAATTATTATTACAGGGGCCCCCGGGTGGCTCAGTCAGTTGCGCATCTGACTCTTGATTTCAGCTCAAGTCATGATCTCAGGTGGTGAGATCAAGCCTTATGTTGGGCTCCACACTGAGTATGGAGCCTGCTTAAGATTCTCTCTCACTCTCTCCTTCTGTCCCTCCCTCCTCTACCCTCCCTCATGCTCCTGCTCTCTTGCTCTCTTTCTTGCTCATAAATAAATAAATAAATACAGTTTAGTATGTCTTTGCCTATAAACATAATTCACATAAAATTCAGTATTTTTACTTTTCTCATTAAACACAGGCATTTTAATAGCTATTCATGTTATGGAGACTGCATGTGGTTATTTTCTTCTGTTAGTGTTTTACAGGATATGCTCACTATATTTTTTTTTACTTACCCACCTACATATGAGCTCATATATTGCTTTCATCTATCTAACTTGAGTAAACACAACAATGGATACCCCTGATAATCTAGTGATGATGGATTTTTGTGAGAAGTTCTTTTTTTTTCTTTCTTTTTTTTTTTTTAAGATTTTATTTATTCATTTGACAGAGACACAGCAAGAGAGGGGACACAAGCAAGGGTAGTGGGAGAGGGAAAAGCAGGCCTCCCACCAAGGAGGAGCCCGATGTGGGGCTCGACCCCAGAACCCTGGGATCATGACCTGAGCTGAAGGCAGACACTCAACCGACTGAGCCACCCAGGTGCCCCGAGAAGTTCTTTTTTTGATATGAACCCTGGAGTATCATTTCTAGGTCAGTAATCTTGACTCAAGTAAGTACTCCCAGGGAAATTTTCAGCCCCCACCAGCGGTGTGTGAGTGTTCATGCTTCGTCCTTACCAACATATGGCATTCTAATATTTGTTAATCCATAAGGTAAAAGTAGTATCTTACTCTTTTAATTTGTATTCTTCCAATTATCAGTGTATTTAAGCATTCCTTTGTACTCCTGCATTAACCGTTTTTCTTTTTCTTTTTTTTAAAAGATTTTATTTATTTTTTTGACAGACAGAGACCACAAGTAGGCAGAGAGGCAGGCAGAGAGAAGAGGGGGAAGCAGGATCCCCACTGAGCAGAGAGCCTGATGCGGGCCTCCGTCCCAGGACTCTGAGATCATGACCTGAGCTGAAGGCAGAGGCTTAACCTACTGAGCCACCCACGTGGCCCTCATTTTGCTTTTTCTTTCTGTGGATTGCCATTGAACATGCTCTACCCATTTGTCTATTATGTTTATTGTTCTCTTTGGTTGACTTCCTGGATAGCTTTATCATAGATACTGATCACTTATTAATCTTAGATACAAGCTCAGTCTCATTCTTCCATATTTATATGCTGTACTTGGAGGTTCCACAGTGGCCTTTGCTTAACGGGACATTAGTTACAGTTTTTAAAAGTTCAAATAAATAAATCTGCCAATATAAGTAACTCATAGTTTACAGTAACTCAAGGGAATGGATTATGAATAAACTATCACCTTCATTTTATTGCCATGAGAAGTAAATGCATTTCTCCCTCCATGTCTGTATTCAGTCATGTGCTGTGTGTGGTCGCTTTGGACTGTGTCAACTAAACTTAGTTGGAGCTAACTTTTCCAGAATTCCCTTCTCTTTGGATTAGGGTTGTCCACAGAAAAAGTGCTATGAAATTTGGAGGGTAGATGTGAAACAGTAGTCATTTCTGCATCCTAAACATCAGAGTAAGGTTCAAGGAACTGCCACAAGTTGTAGGATTATCACTGATTTTCTGGGTCCCTTGGTTGATTTGGAGCAACATCTGTGACTTCAAGTCCTCCAGCTCCCACGGCATCTTCTTCTGAGCTTCTCCAAAGTGCTCCAAAGTGGATCTCCTGATGAATTTCCTCCTTTAACTTCTATGTGGCTTGTGTATGAGGTGAAGTTTGCCAGCTTCACCTGTAGTCTCCTGCATTATCAAGGGTGAAGGGAACTTGAGACAGATGTGGATTCCAGTTGCTTAAATCTCTTCTATACTCTTATAATAGAGATGTTCTTCACATCTACCAGCCTAGCAACTTCAGACTCAATATCAGGCACAGAAGCAATTATATAAATTTCTTTATATAAATTTCTCCCCAGCTTCCATAATTAATCAGAAATTCTATTCCCCATAATAAGTCCCTTATTCTAAATCACTCACAGTTTTTCTGCTTCTCTGGGTAGATACAATACAGATGGAAATGTACACTTTTAAGTAAATCTATGAACACAGAAATTTACTTATCACTGAATCAGACTTGGGACATAGTTCTGTGTAGGCAAAATACATGCTTTATTTACAGAGGCAGGCAGTTTGGTAGAAAATAGAATCAACTATGTTAATTATATTCTTTAAGAGCAGTCAATTTTTAAATTTTAATTCTAGTACAGTTAACATACAGTATTATATTAGTTTCAAGTGTACAATATAGTGATTCACCAGTTCTATATATGATTCAGTGCTCATCATGGAAAGTGTGCACTTAACCCCCTTCACCTATTTTACCCACCCCCTACCCACCTTCCCTCTGATAACCATCAGTTTGTTTTCTATGGTTAAGAGTTTTTGGGGTTTGTCCCTTTTATTTCTTTGTTTGTTTGTTTTGTTTCTTAAATTCTACAGAAAAGTGAAATCATATGTTATTTGTCTTTCTCTGACTGACTTATTTCCCTTCACATTATACTCTCTGGATCCATCCATGGAGCCCTTTTCCTCCACATCCTTGCCAACACTTGTTTCATGAGTTTTTGAGTTTATTCCAACAGGTGTGAGATGATAGGTCATTGTGGTTTGAGTTGCATTTCCCTGAGGATGAGTGATACTGAGCATCTTTTCATGTGTCTTTTGGCCATCTGTATGTCTTCTTGGAGTAATGCCTGTTCATGTTTTCTGCCCATTGAAGAGCAATCATTTTTTAGCCATTTTGGAAAATGGACCACTTTGGGAATCTGATTAAGAGGCTCTGACTTCTTTCTCAGAAACAACAGTAACAAAAAAGTACAATGTTTTGTGTACTAGTTTAGTATGTTCACAGATCTCCTAAAGCCTGTCAGTAGACCTCTAAATCATTGCGCGGGTTATGAATCCCAGGGTAAAAATTACTATCCTAGACCAAGGCACACATTTTATTCCTTGCCGGTTTAGTTGGTGCCTGATTAGCTCATTTCTTTAGAACCTGGTTCTAAAACGAATGAGATCACATATTCAACCCACGTATAGTCCAGATGCCTTAGCTCTTCCAACCAACACAGGTCAGATGTCTTTCACATGTGTGCTATGAATCACAAGGAGGATGTAATGAAAGCATAAGGATGTGAAAATATATTTCACATAAATAAATGAAAATTTATTCCTGCTAGATGTAATTAACAATTGAAATTCCTGCCAGTGGATGGTTGATGGTGCTTTCTTATACTCAAGGTAACAAACTTTAAATTTATGATCTTTGATGATAGTGTCTTGCTTTTGAAGCCAATAGTTGATGATAAGCCATTAAAATGTCCAGTGTTCCTTGATAACTTTCTCCTGTTTATGTTTCTATGTGACTGCCAGAGTCCAGAAATCCAGAAAGTTTCCATCTATCACTGTGGAACAGCAAGCAAACATGGCCAATGACAAGAGTTTGGTAATATTCAGCAAAATTTAGTTAGGGCAGATTAAACTACTGTTTTTCCAAGCCAAGAACAAATAGACGCCAGACATTGATGTGGAGGGAAACACAGCAGTTTTCTAGTAGCTTTTGTTTAGAATGAGATTATTTCCATTTATTTTTTTAAATAATGAGCAGTCATTTCTTTTTTTTTTTAAGATTTTATTTATTTACTTGGCAGGGACCACACGTAGGAAGAGAGGCAGGCAGAGAGAGGAGGAAGCAGGCTCCCGGCTGAGCAGAGAGCCCGATGCGGGGCTCGATCCCAGGACCCTGAGACCATGACCCGAGCCGAAGGCAGAGGCTTCAACCCACCAAGCCACCCAGGCGCCCCAATGAGCAGTCATTTCTAATGAAAAGGTGAACAAAATTCATACTCCTTAATTAATTTAAAAAGAGGCCACATAAAATAAGGCTATGAATGAACCTAATTTTCTAATTTCTAATTTCAAGTTATTTCTAAGGAAATGAAATGAGAGAGAATGCTGATGAAGTCCTGGAAAATATTGAGATCTAAAGAAGAAGTAGGGAAAACTGATTATATAACCGTGAGTATAGTATTCTTAAGCTTTTCATAACATCACTTACTAGTTCCCACCAGATTTCTTCCTAACCAACAGTGGATTTGGGGAAATAGAATAAATTGTTCTATAAAGGACTCGGGTTGATTTTTTTCCTTTCACACTGTGGCTGTGTTAGACACAGCAAAAGGTTACTTAAGCCCCAGCATACTCTGCGTTCTGTGTGTACCTTATTACTTACTGTTTTCTCCTAAATGCAGAAAATTCTAACCACTTTCTTTTAAAATGCCAGAGGATGAGGCAGAGGGAAATGGGAAGTGATTTATATTAGATATACTGTTTCTTTTTGAATTGATAGAAGTTCTGGGATTAGATAGTGGTCATTGAGTTACTAAGAGCCATTCAGTGGTAAATTTTATGATATGTTCATTGTATCTCAATCAAAAACAGAAAATACCATAGTCAAGAAAACCATGTGAAAATAAAATTCCTACTCACTGAAACTCAAATTAAGGCCCGTCTCCTTTTCTCAGTGTCTGCTTGCTTTGTTCCTACCACCTTGTCACAACCTCACCTTCCAAATATGATCACTGAGACCTGTCATAGAGTGACCACTCATCTCAGTTTTCCCAGAACTGTCCAGTTTCAGCATGGAAAATGCTGCCTTTGTAGGAAATCTCTCTGTCTTGGGCAAACCTGGGTGGTCGATGACCGTACCTGTCAACAAGCAATCCTTTTCTAACTAGGGTACATGTGTTTTGTATTCCCCAAATAATTTCAATTTTCTCTATTTCAAATATAATGCCCCTTTCCCTCCTTACCCTTGGAAAGAGCAGGCAAGACCTTTGTGAGCACTTAGCCTCATACTCCTTCCTTCAGTGGTTTAACTGAAGCTGTGATTCTTTACTTCATGGCTTTGGCCTGAACTCATTTCGGTGTTAGAATACCTAAGTGCATTTAACTAATTAAAAATTCTCAGAGCTATAAGAAATGAGAAACATGTCAACTATACTTCAGTAAAAAAAGAAATGAGAAACAGTTTTTCCTTAAAAAAAAAAAGAATTCTTTTTATAGCCATTGAAACTCAATTTCCCTGTTACTTATATGCTTCTGTTTTAGAAATAAAGACTTAATGGAAATGTCTCTTTACATCTTTTGGTTTGGAACAGATCCTCTCAGCACCCATAGCAGTTCTAGGTGATAAACGAATACTCATTCACTTCTCAGTTTGGGGTCTCAGCACCATACAAAGTATGAGATATGTTATGAAAGGCTATGGCACATAACTCAGTCGTGTTTTCCTTTACTCTGCAAGAATGCAGAGAGGACATAATTCCAGATTATCACCTCTGATTTTGTTTTACATCTGGAAATATGTAGAGGCATCCCATTTTTTTTCTGAGCCCTTCAGTCCTTCTATTGCAGTTAATTGAACCCATTCTTAACCTTCATAGTTACTTCTCTTTCTAACTCAGGCTTGGTCAGCCCATTGCAGAAGATGAAAGGGAGGGTGTGATGCTTCCCATTGACTGTAGCATGAAAGCATCATTGAGTGCCAGAAGCTTTTCATTAATTATTACATTTAATCTTCACAATAACCCCTTCAGCATGAAATAAATTATTATATCCATAGTACAAGTAAAGAAAAAGTAAAGCTCAGGGTGATTAAAATAATGCTTCTAATGTCACATAGACTAGTGTGTCTGAATCAAAATTCAAGACCAGTTTTGCTTGACCACAAATTCCATGTTCTTTCTAGTGTACTGTGGCTGGGCAATGAACTACCTTTCTGGGCTTTTGAAAGAATATCTACCACTTTGATAATTCACTTTGCCTCTCTTTGATTAAAATCCTTTTGATAATACCTTTTGCTTTGTGCAGTATCTAAATAAAGCCAAAGTCTAATTGCTTAAACTCCTTCAGCACTTATGTAACATAAAGGAGTAGAAATGGCATGAGGGCTTCTGGAAGAAGAAAGGCCTTTTCTCAAGTGTGGCTCAAAACCAGCCCTAGGAAATTCAGGCCTGCTTCCCTATTCACTTCTGTGTTTTATTTTTATCCAAAGCATCTATCACTTTCTGGCTGGCCACTTATTTTACCTCTTTGTTTATTGTCTTTCTCCTGATTCCAGTAAGTAAATTCTGTGACAGTAGCCATTATGTCTGTTTCCTTTCTCTGTCTCCAGTGTCTTAGTGCCTGGTACCCAGTATGTGATTTTGAATGAATAAATGAATGACATAAAGGTAAAATATGGTAGATTTGCATCTCATGGGAATTAGGGTAGAAAATCCCTTAAAGTATAGTACATAGACATGCTATCCCTTACTAAATTCAACAGGTAGTTTTCCCTGCAACACTGAAAGACTTGTATGTTTCTTTCATCGGACTTGCCTTGCTGAAAGTTTAGTTACCGTATTACATTGAAAATGCTTATCTTTAAATACTGAAATCACAATAATCACAGAAATTTTGTAGTAGAAACACAAGTAAATGAAATGTTCCACTAGTATCATCAAGAGAAATGCCCCTTCCTAATTCAGCCAGACATTGATACCAGATGGTAAATTTCCTCTGCCCCTAGCAAAGTAAAATAGAGTGAAGACCCTTGCTAGCTAGGCAGAAAATCTGGGCTAGTTAAAAAATCTAGTTTTCTGTCTGTAGTATCGTTTCCTGTTCCACTGGCATGCCCATAGCTGAGTGAAGTCTGGAAGTGGCAGGCAGTGCCATTTTGCATCTTTCAGTGCTGGGAGGGTGGCACCAGCATGAATTTATTTTGCAGTTACTGGGGAATGACATTGCCTTAATCACTTTCAGTTCAGTTAAAAGTCAGGATACATGTAGGGATTAAAAAAAAAAAGTGTAGTCCTTTGGATTTCTATGCATTTTTTTATTCCTGTTGTGGCTTTGCTGTCCCACTGCCAGGTTGATTTTCCCAGCTGTCCTGATATCTTTGCGCTGGCAGTGACCAGATAGTCTCAGTTCACTGTCAGTTTGGGTTTTATGTATCACACCTATTTGGCTTGATATCTAAGTGAGACATTCCAAGTATGACTTGAAGCCTTATGCTCTGCATTTCTATCATATCATAATGATACTCAGGCAGATGATGGCTTTTGGCAAATAGGACTTTTTTTAATTTGCAGATCATCCATTCACTTGCCATATGACTAGGGAAAGACATTGAAAATCTCTGTGTATTTTAATGTCTGACTTATTCCAGTGGGATATAAACCAAAGAAACAAATTCCCAAACCTTTAGGTGCTCATTAAAGCACTATCTTTCGTCTTAAATATCCCCCTGTGGGTTTAAGTAAGGTCCACAGGTACAGTGGATATGCCTGAAGCATTAAAAGGGAAAGTGGGAAGAAGGAAGTAACCAGTCAACCTTAGTTGCCTGGGACTGAAGGTTTTCCCAGGAAGTGGGGCTTCAAGGCTAAAACTGGGAAAATCTTTGGCAGAACAGAATGGTTGGTCACCCTAGAGGAGGAGTGAGAAGAAAGGAGAGAAAGTGGTGGGCGTTATTAGAAAGCCACCCAGAAGCAATTCTGTTACTTCATAACTCACTGTGGCAGCACTTTCTAGGCATCTGCCGTGAGCCCAAGCACTGTGCACGGGGCGAAAAGTGCTGACTAAGCCTTCTGGTGCGTAGAGTTTAAAGAATCCACTTGTCTAGTGGAATTTGAGATGCTGGAACTGAATATAAATATAAATATAAATATAAATAATAATATAAATATATATAATATATATAATTTATATAAATATAAATATAAATATGATAGATAACTGGAACTGAATGTAAATATGTTGTAGTCAAAGCCATCCTGCTCTGATTAACAGAAGACTCTTAAGACTCAGGTTTTGAATGATTGATGCGCCTATAGTGAGTTATACTGTCAGTTCTAAGAACTGCTCTATTCACTGCACCCAACTATCTCCTTCCCTGTTTCCCACCAGTGGCTGCTTGCATTTCAGACTATGCCAGAGCTCCTCATCATATTCTATCTGTGCTTATTCAGCATATCCATTTACATTCTATTGTCTCTATGTCAGCTTCTAGGTGTCAAATTGAATTACAGCCCATTACTGAAATGACAGTAACTTACAGAGGAATGCTCACTTAATTACAAACAAAAGAGGGAGAATACACACATGAAAATGCATACATTGAAATTTTGTGTGTATGTACTCAAGTTAATCCTGTATATTGTCATTTCTAAGACATTTGCCAGTTTCTGCTTTGCATCATAATCACTTATAGGTGTATTCTGTATCCACTTAGGAGGGGTCCATATCCTATCTATATTTTCACCTCTAATCTCAGCACTTTCATCGAAGCCTAGAACATAGTAGCTTCACTTGAAATGGTTGCCAAGAAATAACCACACTTCCTCATAGTCAAAATCAGTTAGTTTGGGCAGCTTGTTTCCTTAGCTCTAGAACAACTGGTTTGGCCTTGATTTGAAGCAGTCTCACAAAAAGGCAGTTACGCTGCTAAATGCCTGCATGTCTAGCTAGGGCTTTTTAAAAGGGTATATTGCTACAGCTCTGTTCTATTTCTCTTCTCCATTTCAGATAGCTCTTAGTAGTGTGGACAAATATCTAAAGTCTCAGATAACAGAAAAAGAGCTGGTAGAATCTAACTTGGAAGCCAATCTGCCAAGAAAACTTGTTTTTCCACCATCTAGTACAGTGCCTCATGCATTGTAGGTCTTTAAGAAATTCTTTTTTTAAAAATTTTTTAAAAATTTTTATTTTTTATAAACATATTTTTATCCCCGGGGGTACATGTCTGTGAATCGCCAGGTTTACACACTTCACAGCACTAACCATAGCACATACCCTCCCCAATGTCCATTACCCCACCCCCCTTTCCCGACCCCCTCCCCCCAGCAACCCTCAGTTTGTTTTGTGAGATTAAGAGTCACTTATGGTTTGTCTCCCTCCCAATCCCATCTTGTTTCTTTTCTTCTTTTTCTA